>JACCPG010005364.1:0-22521 GCA_016069955.1 Drepana arcuata
CTTTAATTTATCGATTGAGGCAGTACGAAGTCTGCCGGGTCAGCTAGTCTACAATATTTTCCGTGCCATTTTGGCGCTAAATGAAACTCGGGTATTAACAATACAATTTCGTAAGCATTGTGGTATTTTCATAAATACCCTTCAGATTATACATTATTCGGTTTAAGGCAAACCATTATTTACTTTACCTTTTAATTTCATTTATCGAGTTGATATTATGTTTGTTGAAAATAAAGTGCCAGTTTTATTGTGATCTTGAGTTCAATTTATTTTAATCTCGTTTCCTTATCCTCACCTATCCTTATCCTGCTGTCCTGCCGTCCTCATAAAAGCTAGATTGCCTATATGCAGACGAATTAAGTGGTGACTTTTTACCCATCCATTTAAGTCATAATATATTGACTCTATCCCGCAAGGCTCACCGAGGAGGTAGGCAGAGGTCAGTTGCACACTCAATTTTCAGCGGATATATATTTTTTGTCTGCACCTTTTTCGACGTTTCATAAGTACCCACCTGGCCTATGTGAAATAAAAATATTTTGATTTTGATTGATTATGTAGGTACCAGCGTTACAGACGGCGAGTCCATCGCCGTTTCTTCATTCGTCCATCGTTGTCACACAAGTTCGTAGTCGCAATCAATGAAAGTCTTCGACGACCAGCACCTCGCATATAATTATGCGGAACGAATAAAGTAATGCTTTCTGATCACAGAATTGTAGTTTTTTTGCGCAGGAGCAAGCAATAATGAGCCTGAGAGCACTTTCACCTAAATTTTAAAGCGTCGAAGCCTACTATTGACAAATAGCCACCGGAAAGAGGAATGATGATTTATAAGATATATATATATATATATATATATATATAAGAGATCCCATTTGTGAACTCACTCATCAAGAAATCTCAGGAAGTATGGGCAGTAGGAGTATTCCTTACGCGGTGTAGAGGTCGGATTTCATGAAACTCCATCCGCAAGGTAGACGCGGGGGCGTTAAATAAAAAAAAAAAATTTTTCAACTATGTGCTTGCTTCCGTAGGTATGAAACTTGGTCAAAATATTTTTTTTACATGATATTAATTACCAAGAATGGATTTGACGATATTGTTATTGTAAGTACGTAACAGGTCTACGTAAAAGGGAACAAATAAAAAAGCAAAGTTTGTTTCGCCGTTTCTTCTCCTGGCAGGTATTTTTTTTTGGAAACCACCACCGTTTCCTAAAAAAAAAATACCTGCTTTACTTAAACTTTAGTCTATATTAAATATCTAACGTTCAATAAGTGTTCCCTGTGTCCCTTACATTGAATAAAATATTTTGATTTTGATTGTTTTTTATTTTTTTAGTAAAGTAAAGAGCTGAGTAAAGAGCCGTGGTAGCCAAGGGTTTCGGTAGCCTGCGACACAAAGATCGCAAGTTCGAATCCCGACTGTACCAATGAGTTTTTCTGAAGGAAAGCATCGAGAGGAAACCCGCATACGTCTGAGAAGAAATTCAGAGGCGTATGTATAGTCGTGCTTGAGTAACGGCGGCGGCGACGGCGGGTACCACCTATACACCTCTGCCTACCCCTTCGGGGACCCTCGTGGGAAGGCGTGAGGATATACTACTATACTTAAATTGGTCGATAAAAAAATCGATGGTATTTAATTATCTCTTAAGGATTAACCACCATAACCATTTTTATCTTGTACATGTTATTAGTATAAATATTGCACCCGTGCGAAGCCGGGGCGAACCACTAGTAAGATATAAGGTAATGAGACGACAGAGTACGCTTTGTCTTCTATTTTTTAAGGCCGTATTACAGATCAAGGCTATCATTTTTACATGTTCTTGTCTAAGTAGTTACAAATTGTTTTCTTTGCTTATTATTAAATACTTAATTGTTATCAGTGCTTTGAGTCTCTTATCTACTAATTATTTCAGTAATGGTCTAATCGATGAATTTGATAATATGTTTTTAAATAACAACCGTAAAGGTATTTTGACGACGGTTTCTCAAGCACGACTGTATGTTATTACGGCTTTGAATGTATTCTTAAACGTATGCAGGTTTCTTCTCTATGTTTTTCTCCACCGTAAAGGTCCAGGTGTGACTAATCATAATGTGTATTAGAATGTTTTAAAGAATGACGTTTTACAATGAACAATACATTAATAACAAATTGGAGATATTGCGAAAAAACTGCTTAAAAATTTGTGGTAGTAACTATCTTTACGTCCTCAGAAGTAGACCGATGTGTCACTGTACTATGTACCCAGGAGATATATTATAAATAATAAATAACCTGGACAATTCCACACAAATTGACCTAGTCCCAAATTAAGCAACGCTTGTGTTATGGTAACTAGACAACGATATATTTACTTAAATAGATAGATAGATATATATATAAATACATAGGAAATCCAAGACTAAGGTACAAATACTCGTGTTCAATACACAAATATCTGCCCTCAGCGGGATTCGAACCCGCGACCTCGAGTTTCGCAGTCAGGAGCTCTAACCACTAGACCAGACGGTCGTCAATATTGTGAGGGCTAACATGATACGCCGTGTCCTTAACCCTCGCCCAAACCTTATATTACTTCGCAAACAATGCGAAGTTTACGATATCGTTCGTTTTGGAAAACTCGTGATGTGATGAAAAGTAGAAAAGAACTAGCTACAAACTAGGATGTAAACCTGTTATCTCGCCAATGCAGACAAGCAATTTATATTGCAAATGCCCCCCTTTACGTATTTTAGATTAAGATAATAATGTCGATAATAATTGACATAGATTACTGCATACTTTATCGTATTGATTGATTGTATATTTATTTTGACATATCATTTAATTCAGTGCGCCCTCCTAAACGGATGGAGACACTTGTACATTTATATTTTGTGCTACAGACCGAGAACTAAAGTAAGTCAACGTAGGGGGATTGTCATTACTTTTCATGATAAATGTAGTAGATTCTATATCAAGAAATAGGTACATTTAACACTGAATCATTGACAGAAAGGCAGAGCAGAGCGCTGTTCAGAGTTCAAAGTTCAAAGAAATGTTTAGGTTAGGTTAGGTGGTTAGGTTTACATGGGATCTTTATCTAATAACTGTAACCTCATGTACAGCTCGCGCGATAAGAGTTTGGCTTTGACCGTTATTGCGCAGAAATCAGAAATTGGGTATCAACGGGCAATTAGCGGGGTGCGGGGCGGGTGTGTAGGCGCACGCGGTGCTCTGATTGGCGCTCCAGTCGTTCCCTGCCTCCCGCATCGATACGATGTACCGCGCACTCCTGTTGTACAATCACGTTCACCAGTGAATTGCTATTTTCGTTAATTGTTTATTGTTGTCGATTGTTATTATTTGTTGAGTTTGTTTGTTTAAGTTTGTCAGTTAAGTTTTTTTTTGTTAAATATTAAAAAGTGATTTGAAAATGCGTAAAAAAAACATTGTTTTAAAAA
Organism: Drepana arcuata; assembly: GCA_016069955.1. Taxonomy (NCBI): domain Eukaryota; kingdom Metazoa; phylum Arthropoda; class Insecta; order Lepidoptera; family Drepanidae; genus Drepana; species Drepana arcuata. The sequence goes on from JACCPG010005364.1 coordinate 3,459, forward strand.
GGCAAGCACGGAAAATATCCAACCTGGTACATAAAAAAGGAAAAGTATTGTGTGCGTGACAGTACCCATGCGCAGTAATCCCCTCCACCCGAAGGTCAAAGCCAAACTCTCGCCGCGCGATCTGTATCACGGGTATATACTAGCGTCTATCACCACATTTCTCGTTTCGTCTCGAATTTATCTCCATACCTTCTTAGGATGAGCCGTGGTGACCAAGTGGTTCAATATTTGACTGCGACACAAACAGAAGAAGAGCCTATGAGTTTTTCTGATCTTAATAGCTGTGATTAGTCACACCACGTGCTTTACGGTGAAGGAAAATATCGAGAGGAAATATGCATACGTCTGAGAAGCAATTCAAAGCCGTATGTATAGTCGTGCTTGGGCCTTGTGGGAAGGCATGAGGAACTTCTATTCTGAGGTTTTAGGAGGTTCTAACCAAACAGGTCACGCACTGTGCGGTTACAAAGAAGTTTCCATTCGCGAACGCTGATTCGAAATGATGACTCGAGCTTCCCGTAGAAGATTTCCCTGGAGAGTACAGCATTGTCTTGTATTGATGTAGTGATTGTATTGTGAGAATTGATGGTAAGCGGATGCCGCCGTCTTTGGACACTTACAAACGCCTACCCTGCAGTAATCTATTCACACTGATGAACTCCACGACACTCGTACTTAAGTTAACGTGCTTTTTTAATCTTAACAATCTAGCCCTCATTCTGAACAGTTGATTTTCGAGTTTCACGCCTCTCACATTGACATTAATTAACATTAAACAATTCTAGAATATGGCGATATCATTAATTGGTAAAATAGTGGCGCTTGTAGTCACACTCGCTGTGGTTGGTGGTATGACAGCAGTCATAATCCAAGTAGTGAATAGCGAGAGTGAAATCCCGACTGACAGCGGTACTACCACGACTGCACCGCCGAGTAGCGAGTTTGAATCTGACGGTAGTGGCTCCACTGACAGTGATTCAGATTATGAAGGTGCAGACACAGATATTCTGTATGATGTGGGTGTTGGAATTGCTGATATGACTGGCCCTAGTGCTGAGATAACTTTTGTAAGTATTGCTTAATACTTTTTACTTGATCTCTTTTGTCGCTTTCACTTATGATATATAGTATCAGTTCTTCACCTGGTTAACTCTTACATCATATATTATCTACCAATAAGTATCGTGGTGGCCGAGTGGTTGGAGTAGTTGCCTGCGACATAAAGATCGCAAGTTCGAATCCAGACTGTATCACAGAATTTATCTAAACCTAAGTACGGTGATTAGTCACACCACGAGCTTTACGGTGAAGGAAAATATCGAGAAGAAACCTGCATTTCAAACAATTCAAAGGCGTATGTATAGTCGTGCTTGAGTAACGGCGATGGACTCGCCATCAGTCACGTTGGCACCTAAAATATATCTGTGGCGGAAAGTGTGTGTGAACAATAAAAACGTCAAATACACCTGAGGGGTAGACACCCCTCAGGGACCCTTGTGGGAAGGCGTGAGGACTCCTAATAAGTTATGATCTTTTCAGTTTTCTGTACTCCGCAATTTGAGAACAACTTAAATTATTTTATGCACAGATTATAAACTCATATGCTTCTAGATGGGTTACGCAGAATTGCGTCAAACTGGAGGAGGCGTACACTTGCGTCAGTTCGCGCGGTCCTTTATCTTCGTTAAGGGGGATACGAGAGTAGTACTTGTCACCGCTGAGGTGCAGTCCATTGGATATGCAGTTAGGCTGGAGGTTTGTAGACCTTAAAATCCTCATGAAGGTGTGAAGAAATATTATATACTAGCTGTCTCGACGCACACGATCAATTGTGAACCTAAACCAATTTCGAATCCACCTGAAGACACACATAAAATTTCATTTAAATCGGTCCAGCCGTTTAAAATTCTATAAAGGACATACAGACTAACATTCATTCATAGGTATTATATATAGATGTAATCGTTATGAAATGATTCGTGTAATTAGCATAATGTTTTAATCTGTCACGTTGGCACCTAATATACCTCTGGCGGAAAGTGGGTGTGTGGGTATTACCTATACACCTCTGCCTACCCCTTCGGGGACCCTTGTGGGAAGGCGTGAGGATATATTTTATTATTATTTATTTTAAGGTTTCATTTAACATCAGACAAAAGGGCACTTGCCTATAATTAATCCTGTTTTCTTCCATTAAGGTAGTTAAAAATCTCCAAGAACTTTACGGAGACATGTACACCTTGAGGAATGTGATCCTGACTGGCTCTCACACGCACAGCACTCCTGGAGGCTACCTGGTGGACTTCCTCCTGGACGTCAGTATCCTCGGCTTCTCCAGGGAGACTTACAACGCCTATGTTGCTGGCATCACGAGGGTAACCATCATTTATTTCCATATTCATCAAGACGTCATGAAGTGCAATCCATATCATCACGCTGAGTCCCTCACTATGTAGAGAGAGTGGAGCGCCAGTTATCTAGACTTACATACCTCGCTCCGTCCAAATTCATCAGTCTCTTCATACATGCCCAGTGGTTACTTTTCATCTGTCACGTGGCACCTAAATATATCTCCAATCTCTAAATTGTGTTCCAAAGAGATTGTGTCAAAATCTCTGCCTACCCCTTCGGTGACCTTTGTGGGAAGGCATGAATATATCACGCCGAATTCCTCACAGACCTTTTGCGCTTCAGCCTCTTCATCAATATTTATTTATAATATTTTTCGGTTTCCTCGATAAAGGCTTCGCCTAGTGAGGAAACCAAAAGATAAGTGTTTAAAAATAAGTCAGGCTGTCTGCAAAATGGTGTACAAATATGCTGTTTAAAGCCGGCGCCAGACTTAAATTCACATGTTTGAACACTTGTTCGGTGGCTATGTGTGGCACGGGACTTTGGATATGTGTTTAGAGTAGTAAAATATTTTTTACTTATTTATATCTTTTCAGAGCATCGTCCGCGCGCACGAGAACATAGTCCCCGCGCGGCTCTTCTTCGGTCAAACCGAAGTGAAGAATGCGCATATGAACAGATCTCCTTACTCTTACAACTATAACCCCGAAGAGGAAAGGTTGAGGTGAGTTGACATTTTCATTCAGTATGACATTTTCATTCAGTATGACATTTTCATTCAGTATGACATTTTCATTCAGTATGACATTTTCATTCAGTATGACATTTTCATTCAGTATGACATTTTCATTCAGTATGACATTTTCATTCAGTATGACATTTTCATTCAGTATGACATTTTCATCCAGTATGACATTTTCATCCAGTATGACATTTTCATCCAGTATGACATTTTCATTCAGTATGACATTTTCATTCAGTATGACATTTTCATACAGTATGAAATTTTCATTCAGTATGAAATTTTCATTCAGTATGAAATTTTCATTCAGTATGACATTTTCATTCAGTATGACATTTTCATCCAGTTTGACATTTTCATTCAGTATGACATTTTCATTCAGTATGACATTTTCATTCAGTATGACATTTTCATTCAGTATGAAATTTTCATTCAGTATGAAATTTTCATTCAGTATGACATTTTCATTCAGTATGACAATTTTCATTCAGTATGACATTTTAATTCAGTTTGAAATTTTCATTCAGTATGGCATTTTCATTCAGTATGAAATTTTCATTCAGTATGACATTTTCATTCAGTATGACAATTTTCATTCAGTATCTCGTCCTTGAGTAGCGGTGTTAACCAGTAAAGAAACCAGTAAACAAACCAGTAAAAGTAACCAGTAAAAGTCGAAGAAACAGCGAAACAAACTTCCCGATTTTCTTTCGTAACATTTGTTCCCTTTCACGTAGGTGCATATAATTTAACATACCCTCTATCTTTTAGATACGATACCAACACAGACGAAACTTTAACTCAAGTGCGGATAGTGCGAGCTGACGGCAACCTGCACGGTGTGATGAACTGGTTCGCTGTTCACACCACCAGCATGAACATGACTAACCAGCTGATCTCGTCCGACAACTTGGGGTACGCTGCCTTGAAGTTAGAGAAGACATTGAACCCTGGCAGTCCAGCTGGCAAGGTATATATACCACTCAAACAATGGTCAAACAATGGAGTGAAAAAATAAAAGTTGCTATGGCACATCGTACTCAGATTATCAATCCACCTGAAGACACACAGAAAATTTCATTAAATATAATATATCCTCACGCCTTCGCAATAGGGTCCCCGATGGGGTAGGCAGAGGTGTATACGTAATATCCACACACCCACTTTCCGCCAGAGGTATATCAGGTGCCAACGTGACAGATGGCGAGTCCATCGCCGTTATTCAACCACGACCATACACATACGCCTTTGAATTTCTTCTCAGACGTATGCAGGTTCCCTCTCGATGTTTTCCTTCACCGTAAAGCTCGTGATGTGACTAATCACTGTACTTAAGTTCAGAAAAACTCATTGGTACAGTCGGGATTCGAGCTTGCGATCTTTGTGTGGCAGGCAACTGCTCGAACCACTCGGCCACCACGGCTCTAAAATATAAATTAATGTTATTTGGACGACCTTTAGAGAAGCGTAGCTGGACCGATCATATAAGGATTTATCATTACAATCTGCTCAATGGCTTCGTAATACATAGAATAAAAACATAGATTTTTATTTATATAGAAAGATAGTGGCCAAGTGGTCAACGCAAGGATTGCAAGTTTGAATCCCGACTGCACTAATGAGTATGAACTTTTGGTTACTAAAGGGTTTTTTTCTTTAATTTTTTCACTAATATCTTACGTCCATACCATCGTAACATGTTTGATTTATAGAAACTTTCTATACTTTCAGCCATTGATATAAAAAAACGTTCAAGGACGCGAGCGACGAGAGACTGTTTGAAATGAGCGCACAATTTTAAATTGTGCGCTCATTTTATACGGACGTTTTTGAGACGCTGATTGTGTATCTTGGGTTTTTTATATATCAATGCTTTCAGCCTTTAATAGTGGCAGGCTTCTTTTCGTCGAGTTTGGGGGACGTGTCTCCCAACATAAGGGGCGCTAGGTGCGAGTTCAGCGGAGCGGAGTGCGACAACCAATTCTTGTTGTGCGAGGCCCAGGAGCGCTGCTACTCTCTAGGCCCCGGAGACGACATGTTCGAGAGCACTAAGGTCATCGGCACTGCCGTCTACGAGGGAGCCTTAGTGAGTTTGCTAGGCCTTTTTTATTTATTTATCTAAGGCTATTATACACAGTAAAGAAGGATAACTGCCGGAAATAAGGTGAATGGAGCCATGTCGGCGTTGATGGGTAGTAAAAGTCTGAGCAAGAATGCTCGAGTTGCTGTCCACAACGCGATATTGGTACCTACCTTATTGTATGGCAGCGAATCCTGGGTATGTCAGAGGAAATATGAAAATAGCTTGAATGCAGTTGAGATACAATCTCTTCGAAAAATGTGCGGCGTAACGATATTAGATCGAATCCGCAATGAAGAGATTCGTAAATCAACTGGCGTGAATGAGGGCGTGATTGTAAAGAAGAAGAAAGGCATGTTACGTTGGTTTGGACACATAGAAAGGATGAGTGAAGAAAGATTGACGAAACAGATATACAAAGCAAAAGTGTGTGTAAGAAGAGGCAGAGGAAGGCCACGTTCCAACTACCTGGATCAAATATATCGGACTCTCAAGGACGGGAACGTTAAGAGTACTCGAAACCGACGAGCATGTATGAAGAGACTGATGAATGTGGACGAAGCGAAAGAGGTATGTAAATCTAGAGAGAACTAGCGCTCTATACTCTCTGCCTACCCCGTTAGGGACTTGGCGTGATGATATGTATGTATGTATGTACTAACACAGTAAACATTCACACAAGTGGGGTACAATAATGTTTGACATAAGATTAATGTTTGTAACACTGGAGAGAACTGGCGCACGATTCTCTCTGCCTACCCCGTTCGGGATTCGGGGTGGTGATACGTACGTAAGATAGAAGTGGAATTGTCCCATGATATATAATTATTTGTATTTAAAGAAGTTTTTATGCGTATGTGACACTGCTATGGACTGCTGCTAAAAGGTATATTTTGGAACTGGTAATTGCAAACCAATTGAATGTGCGTGTCCAAACGCAGGAAGTATTGGGTACTCCTGGCGAGGAGCTGCGCGGGGAACTGGCCGTGTTGCACCAGTTCGTGGACATGCCTGAGGAAGTGGTGGCCAAATACGACCCCATCACTGGCACATTCGATGTTGTAAGTAGCATTTTATACACAAACTCCTCTCGCCTTCCCACAAGGCTCCCCGAAGGAGTAGACAGAGGTGTATAGGTAGCCCCCACACACCCACTTTCTGCCAGGGATACCCACGTGTCAAATGGCGAGTCCATCGCCGTTACTCAAGCACAATTATACATACACCTTTGAATTGCTTCTCAGACGTATGCAGGTTTCCTTTCGCTGGTTTCCTTCACCGTAAAGAAAATTCATAGCAATTTTTTTTCCATGTTTATAGGAATATTTTCTCTGTGCTAATTGCGCCCTGCAGTTAAACTGTAATGAGATAGTTCAAAGCTTGACCTGCATTTAAATATGGTCGTTATGCAATTGTTATATGGTTCAGTATCGCTAAATAGCCCTTACTTTCAGAACAATCCGGTGCGAGGCTGCGTGCCTGCAATGGGATATAGTTTCGCTTCAGGAACTATAGATGGCGCCAACGTTCTTAACATTACCCAGGTATATATATATATATACAGGCATTCTAAATTCTTAATCACGCCTTCCCACAAGGTTCCCGAAGGGGTAGGCAGAGGTGTATAGGTAAAACCCACACACCCACTTTCCGCCAGAGGTATATTAGGTGCCAACGTGACAGATGGCGAGTCCATCGCCGTTACTCAAGCACGACTATACATATGCCTTTGAATTTCTTCTCTTCGACGTATGCAGGTTTCCTCTCGATGATTTCCCGTAAAGCTCGTGGTGTGACTAATCACTGTACTTAAGTTCAGAAAAACTCATTGGTACAGTCGGTATTCGAACTTGCGACCTTTGCGTCGCAGGCAACTGCCCGAACCACTCGGCCACCACGTATATATATACGATATATATATATATTTATGTACGATATAAGTAGGTAATTACAAACGCAGGGCACTATCCAAGGCAACCCCCTCCTCGACACGATCAGCGGCGTGATCGCCGAAGCGACCCCGGAGGACGTCGAGTGCCACGCGCCCAAGCCTATCCTCTTGGCTACTGGCCGGGTAAGGGTTGAAAATGTACATACTGGGTAGGCAGTGAGTATAGAGCGCCAGCTCATATACAATAACCATTAAGGCATATAGCGGGGTTTGATTTAGTATCGCTTGTAGGTTAAGATAAGATATTGTACTTCTTCGTGGTTCGTTCATAGTGTCTGATTGCTTAGGACATTGAAGTAAACTGAAGTGACATCACTGAGGAAGAGACCAATTAAGTTAGAAGAACTAGTTAGATCCATTTCATAAAAATAAAATATATATAATATATCCTCACGCCTTCCCACAAGGGTCCCCGAAGGGGTAGGCAGAGGTGTGCAGGTAATACCCACACACCCACTTTCCGCCAGAGGTATATTAGGTGCCAACGTGACAGATGGCGAGTCCATCGCCGTTACTCAAGCACGCCTACTCATACGCCTTTGAATTTCTTCTCAGACATATGCAGGTTTCCTCTCGATGTTTTCCTTCACTTCTTTATACCAAAAATTTGATAGCAATCACCGTCGCCTATGGACACGTGGCAAAGAGGGTATCACTTTCGCGTTGCCGACCAAACAGGAATCATTTTACAACCTCTTTTCAAAAACTCCCTCCGTTTCCCCTAGAGAGTACATCCTCTATGAAAGACTTAAATGAGGAATTCATTCTACAGCCTGAGCGTTCGCAGAAGAAAACTCCTTTCAAATCGTATTGCACGAAATAACAAAATAGTTTGTAAAAGCCGTGGCAACCGTTCGTGGTGTCGGTGTCGTTGGCGTGACCGTGTAGGGATGTTGGTGTCGCGTGTGCAGGCCAACTTCCCACTGCCGTGGCACCCGCGCGTGGTGTCGGTGTCACTGGTGTGGCTGGGCGGGCTGGTGGTGGCGGGCGTGCCGGGCGAGCCCACCACCATGGCGGGGCGCCGCGTGCGGGCCGTGGTGGGCGGCCTCATGGCGGCGCACGGCCTGCCGCCCCGGGTGCTGGTCTCCGGCCTCACCAACGAGTACGCGCACTACGTCTCCACCTTTGAAGAGTATCAGGTAAGCATACATATCATCACGCCGAATCCCTAACGAGGTAGGCAGAGAGTATAGAGCGCCAGTTTTCTTTAGACTTACATACCTCTTTCGCTTCGTCCACATTCATCAGGTAAGCTGTCGCTTTATAAAGGCGTCTTCGCGTCAGCACTTTTACACAGTGTCAGGTGAGGTTTTGTCGTGAAGTAAGATCTTCCACCTATAGTACAAGGAGGGCACACATTGCCTTTGAGCACAGAGCTTTGCTTAATACATCGAAATCTGAGCTAGGAGCTGTTAATAAGGGCGTCTCCTATCCTATGATAAATGCGTATGTGATCTCGACACTTTTGCCGAGTATCAGGTGAGATTTGGTCGTGAAGATCTTCCACCTTCCCAATAAGGAGTGTTCACTTTAAAGAAGTTCACTTTCACCTTTGAAGAGTATCGAGTAAGGTTTTCAAATTAAATCAAAATATTTTTATTTCACATAGACCTAGATGGCACTTATAAAACGTCGAAAAAGCCCTACTTGAAAACCTTATTCTTACGTCGTCTTACATCTTCAACAAATCCTAAGGGCGCATCTACGTACGTCTCTACCTTTGAAGAATGCCGAATCTTTTCACACCCTTAAATAGCAACAGCTACGTATTTCATAGGAGTGAAACTAATCTCTCTATTTAAATGAACCGTTCATAACCTCTAAGCATAGTGCTAACAGTTTCTATCCCGTTGCTTCTTTCAAAGGTACAAAGATACGAGGCAGCATCCACAATATTCGGACCGAACACATTGGACATTTTCTTGAACAAGTTTGCTGAGTTGACCGTGGCTGCTATTGAGGTGAGTCTGCCAATAATGCTTTTACAAAACTATGTAAGTACCTACATACTAGCTGAGCCCCTCGGCTTACCCGCGTGCAATTTGATTTCATAAATAGTTTTTTATAATAAAATAGATAAAACTTGCGACACAGAGATCGCAAGTTTGAATCCCGACTGTATCAATGAGTTTTTATATCACTGCTTATAGCTTATGATAGGTTGAAGAATTTATGGTAGGCCGATGTAACCGCTTACCATCTTCTTTTCTACTTTAGTGTTTTAAATATTTTCTTATCTTTAAGGGTGGAGATGTGCCGGCAGGTCCAGAGCCTGAAGACAACAGGAATAGGACCATAACGTTGATCCTGCCCGTGGTACTGGACAACCCACCGCTGGGTCGCAGCTTCGGTGACGTGTCCGGACAGCCTCAGACGATGGTGCCCAGGGGGGATAGGGTTTCTGCATCTTTCGTAAGTGGTCTACAATAATCCCGCAAGTGGTAAAATTTTCATGTGTCTAGTTAATGGGTAAATCTACATTTGATTTTTAAGTTGCAACAAGTGCCACAAGTATGCCGTTTTTGTGGCGTTTTGGGTCAAAACTCTCGGAGAGCGGGGACCAGATCCTCTTCATTTTTATATATAAGGAGCTCTCGAGAAAACTTCTTGAGGCCTCTTGCTATACATACATCTTGGAATTTTAGTTCCTCTCGATGTTTTCCTTCACCGCAAAGCTTGTGGAGCTTAAGTTTAGAAAAAATCATTGGTACAACAGAGGGTCTATGTAAACACGGCTTAAGGCACCCCTGCGGGGGATAAGTCCTCTGCTTAGTGTTGTAATGAACCGCGTGCTAGGGAGCTGAACTGGACTGATGCTACACAAAAATTTTCACCAACAATCGTTATGTAGGTGGCGGCAAATCCTCGCAATGATCTGAAACAAGAAGAAACTCACGTTGCAGTTGAGAGATTAGAATTAGGAAACTGGACCACTATTGCTACAGATGCTGATTGGGAGACAAAGTAAGTAGCTCTTGTAGTAAGTACAAATGTTAAACACGCAAAATGTTGATAAAATTTTGGTATAAGGCTTTAATAGTTGCCCTGGTTTTTAACATCCCCCAAGTTACTATCTTACTTCACTCCCACACATTAGTGCCAGTTCTTTCAGCGTGAGGTTTTGGAAAAGTTTCCAACTGCGAATTCTCATGAAAATAATTATTATACATTGCATAAAATTACCTATATCCTATTGAAAGTCCCTTCAAAATCTTTATCCGGAACAAACAAACAAAGACAGGAAACGGACAGACAAATAGACTAAGAATATGTATTTTCTTGACGATACATTACATACCTTTCACATGTATTTAACCATACACTCAGTATTTTTGGTAATTAGGTAAAAAAAATAAAGACGATACTATATTACGACGTTTAAAGGTTCACTAATATAGTTTTAAGTCAATTTTCTACTAACACTATGGATGTATCCTTTGTAAGGTTCTATTGGGAACGTCAGTCGACCCTGTTAGGCACCAGTCAGGCCACAGTGGAGTGGACAGTGCCCGAGGACATGCTTGTACAGTCACAGTATAGGCTGGTGTACTACGGAGCCGCTCGCAGTCTTACTGGGAGGATCACGCAATTCCAAGGAGCGTCAAACAGCTTTACCGTTATCTAATAAAATAATAATAAAACAGAAATCTTAATGGATTTTATTTCCATTCTTAATCCATGTCATGCTTAAGTCTAAGGTTCCACGATCGGATCCCAACAGTATTCTTTTTTCCGAATTCATACTACGATCTTTACAGTGAAGGAAATCACGTTTAAGATGAGTTTCAAAGACGTATATGTATGTTATGCTTGAGAAATGACAACGGACTCGCCAGGGTCACGTTGGCACCTAATATATCTCGGGCGGAAAGTGAGTGTGGGTAATAGCTAACCCCTTCGGGGGCCTTTATGGGAATGCGTGAGGATATGAAGATTTCTAGTGAGCCGTCATGTAAAAAAACGAATACAAAATACACTACAAACACAGAGCCGTGGTGGCCGAGTGGTTCGAGCAGTTGCCTGCGACGCAAAGGACGCAATTTCGAATCCCGACTGTACCAATGAGTTTTTCTGAACTTAAGTACAGTGATTAGTCACACCACGAGCTTTACGGTGAAGGAAAACATCGAGAGGAAACTTGCATACGTCTGAGAAGAAATTCAAAGGCGTATGTATAGTCGTGCTTGAGTAACGGCGATGGACTCGCCATCTGTCACGTTGGCACCTAATACCTCTGGCGGAAAGTGGGTGTGTGGGTATTACCTATACACCTCTGCCTACCTCTTCGGGGACCCTTGTGGGAAGGCGTGAGGATATTATTATTACTACAAACACTACATTATCTCATCACATAAAGGATAAACTCGAAAGCATACGATTCACATGCTTGAACGTTTTGTACGCACATATGCAATGCAATTGACGTATACGTACAGCTAGCATATGGTTATGTGAGCTGCCCCCGCCGAGGACAATCGCGCAGAGCAATTGAACGAGTTAGTCGTGTTACCTAAAGACTGATAGAGTGGAATGTGTTTGTGGTAGATAAGTGTTGACTAGGTAGCGTAGAGATAAGGTTGGTTTTTCTCGTTTCTTCAACATTATTCTGGACTTACGAATTATATACATACTAAATACGAATATTTGTTTACAAAAGCTATGGTTTACATAATTGTGTTTTGATTACGCGGGCGTCTTTATGACGTGTTTCAAGAGTTAAAAAGTGACAGTTTAATATAATCCCTATACCTTTAAACGAGCAATTCTTGTATATATCTATCCCTATACCTTTAAACGAGCAATTCTTGTATATATCTATATATATAATCTGAATCTGAAAATTATATAATCTGGGAAACGGCTCCAACGATTTTCATGAAATTTGGTAAGGGGGAGATTTCGGGGGCGATAAATCGATCTAGCTAGGTTTCATTTAAAAAAAAAGTCGTTTTATCCGTGTTTTTAGGCATTGAAAATCTCTAACAATTTCATTAGTATATTAATTTCCCAACTGATAAAGCGTTGCTAAGCAACTTTAAGCCAATGAGTGTTTGGTTGTCATAAGTATGTCATTCGTACGAAAAAATATAAATCTGAAGAATACCGAGCTAAGCTCGGTCATCCAGGTACTGTCATTTATATGGTGGGAAGGTTAAGAGTGCCCGAAACCTGTGAGCTTCAACGAATACACTGGTGAATGTAGATGAAGCGAAAGACTATCTCTGCCTGCCTACTCCGCAAGGGACTCGGCGTGATAATGTATGGATACACATCTCGCCCTTAGATGCGAATATTTGGTATTTCAGAGAGCTGAGATTTTTACAAAACCATTTTTTCTATACTAAAGAAAACCTGAAAAGCCCATGAATAAAGTTTGGTTTAGTTCTTTTAACATAACCATACATCTATACGTTAGTAATAAAATTATCTACACTAATATTATAAAGAGGAAAACTTTGTTTGTTTGTTTGGTTTTAATGAATAGGCTCAAAAACTACTGGACCGATTTTAAAAATTCTTTCACCATTCGAAAGCTACATTATCCCCGAGTAACATAGGCTATATTAAATTGGACCAGATAGGTGGCGCTGCGATCGTGCTACGGGCAATTTAACTTTTTCACCCGAGCGAAGCTGGGCGGGACAGCTAGTATTATTATATGGGTAGTTAGAATTAAGGTAAGATTAAGATCATATATATTTGTTAAAAAAGTAGGTATATAATAATACTCGAACATCGTTCATTGCCTTAAGTGGATACATAGTTAATATACATAGTGCCATCCACGAAGACGCGCCCCACTATGTATCCTTCCCAATAGTTAATAGTGTAAGTATGCAACCTTCCACAAATGTTTGAGTATTATCGGTACACACTGATTACATATGAGTGCACACGTACACTACAATTAATAGACTCGGGTGATACTACCAGCATCCCTCGACCCCCTCGACTAGATATTGGTGGGGCGCGTCATCGTGGATGGCACTATCTATATAAATCGTTCACAGAAACCAGTTAAAATAATAACCCATAAGTAGATGTTGACAGTAGGTTCATGCAACACAATACTGTTGCTTTCTCAAGCCCCCATAGTCTGCGGCGACTCGATACCACCGGACGGGTAGCTTGCTTTGATACATGCACTAAAGAATTTATTATTTAGACTTCATTGTATTTATTATTATCGTCAGATAACGGCCATGGGTCGTAAACTTCGGGTGAGAGATAACTGTTATCTGTTACGTAAGTTCGGTTAGCTGCCCCAGCTGATTATGCTCGAATAATTTCCATTAAAAAGTTAAAAGGCTCTTAATTAATAATGAATATTCTTATATCCATATTATTATCTTGATACATCGCACAAGAGCACCCCTAACGCCTCCTATCGTGTCCAATTGTGAATCAAAACCTTTATCGAATCCACTTGAACACACATCAAAAAAACATTAAGATCTGGCGGATAGTGGGTATGTATGTACCTATGCACCTCTGCCTACCCCTTCGGGGACCCTTGCAGGAAGGTGTGAGGATATATTATTTATTATATTTTTTTTCATTACAATATAATTTCTAGCCTTACCACACGTCCTTCGCTGCTTCTCAAATATGTAAGTAGATTTCTTCCCGATATTTTTCGAAGTTTTTTCTCCTAAGTACTAATGATTCAAAAACCTAATAGACTGATATATAGGATTGCTTAGATATTAATTAGGAATCCTTAATCTTACTAATATTATAAATGTGAATGTAAGTTTGTTTGTTACGCTTTCACGTAAAAACTACTTAAGAGATCACTATAAAACTTTGTACCCATATTCTTGGAGGTATTAGAAGTAACATAGGATACTTTTTATTTAAAAAAAAATGAAATATTTACGAAAGATAAAAAAGCCGTCCACGCCGACGAAGTCGCGGGCACAGCTAGTGCTATATCTTGTTACGAACAGATTGACAGTTGTAATATTCGATTGAAGCTCATTATAATCACACAAACAAAAATGTATACATAAAAAATATAATAACAAAATAGATAGGTAACAATATTTGTTTTACTTTTAAAGCCGGCAGTTGTATATTATTCTGTCCGACGTGCGCACGCGTTGTACTGATAACAAGGTATGTATGATCGATTGTATTGGATGGAATTAATTATTGCTTTTACACCTCTGAGGTAAAATACTAGCATGCGGCGCGCTCGTATGGAAACGTGTACTGGTGACCTGGTGTTGAGTATATTCTCACGCCTTCCCACAAAGGTATCCGAAGGGGTCGGCAGAGGTGTATAGGTAATACCCACACACCCACTTTGACGGCGATGGGCTCGCCATCTGTCACGTTGCCACCTAAAATATATATCCGTTGGTTTTTTTTTTATACAACAAGAGTGGCAAACCCTCGATGGAAAGCGGCTACCGCGGCCTATTTACACCTTCAATACCGAAGTATCACTTGCGCGTTGCCACTGTATTCGGAGAGTTAAACTGTGTTGGCAACATAATGGGATTAATCCCTCTGCTGCTAATACAACAACTATCTTTACACATCCTCCTTCGGGGACCCTTGTGGAAAGTCTCGAAGTATTAACTTCATTATTACCTCTAAATACCGAGGATGGTACTGATATCTGATGTGTTTTTCTTGGCGTTTATTTAAATTTGGACCCATGACGCTCCTGGCTTATTACATTCTAGCGACTAGAATGGCAAGCAAGCCCATAACCAAGAAGATAATCAACTCTCCTGAGACATGCGTGGACGACAACCTCAGAGGCGTCGTGGCTGCCTATCCCATGCTGCGTCTACACCCCAAGCACCGAGTCATTACTGTTAGGAATGACGTAAGTATCCCTCGCAATACCACTTTGGGCTCCGATGATTAAAACCTTCCATATTTAAGTTTGTCCTGTCTCGTAATTCCACACAAACTGACATACTCATAAATGTATTTAATATATAATCCATACAAATCAAGCAAATGCGATACATGCGTAAATTGTTGTTTCCGACGGGGATCGAACCCACGCCTTTAGCGACTGCGATTTGCAAATACCTTGAACTCCACTTCCACTACAAATTCACCCTTGACTGCGAAGCTTAAAGTCGCGGATTCGACTCCTCTCCTCCTGATATTTGTGTGATGAACACGAGTATTTGTACCTTAGTATTGGATCTCCTATGTATTTATGTATATATCTATCTATTTATGTATGTATATCGTTGTCTAGTTTCCATATCACAAGCTTTATCTAGTTTGTGACTAGGTCCATTTGAGTGGAATTGTACCCAAAAAACATTATACTTTTGCTCTCAAATAAACTGATTAATGCACAGATTACACACTATATATAACACAGATGACCAAATCGTTGGCGAATTGTACTGATAGCTTCTGTTACCTGTAAAACGTGTTTCAGGGCGATACGGGGCGAGTGGCTGTCGTGGGAGGGGGAGGCTCTGGTCACGAACCGTTTGCGTCAGGTTCGTTACGATAATGTACTATGCGCAGTTCGACTACATAATACGTTTATTAACAAGTTAAGTAATATAATTTATAAGGCATAATAAACCATTTAAAAACTAAACAAATTTAATAATAAACATACCATCAGGTCTAATCCCCCACGGGTTGGCAGAGAGAATAAAGTGCCGGTTCTCTCTAGACACAGACATCCTTTGCTTACTCATATAAAAAAATATGCTTATTTTAATTTTTAACAGAGCGAAGCGATCTCCTTCATTAGGGAATATGTAACCTATTTTTTCAGTAATCAGCACAAAACGGCGTAAACAGAGAGAGAAGAGCGCCAATTCTCTCTAGTCTCACAGACTTATTTCCACATTCATCAGTCTCTTTAAACATGCTTATCGTACACTCCTACGCTCAAACACTCAATGTTCGAGTGATTGTGATGATCTAAATAAAAAGTATAATATAATATAAATATGTATTTATGCGTATGCAATTACAGGCTTCGTTGGCGCTGGTATGTTAGACGCAGCAGTTGCCGGCGGAGTGTTTGCTTCTCCACCTACCGGACATGTTCTCTACGCCATTGCTCACTCCTACAAATATAACTCAGGCAAGATATTCCTCTATATAGTCTAGCGCAGCTTATAAGCTTACAATCCAGCAAAGCTTTAACCCGACACTTGAGTAACGGCGATGGACTCGCCATCTGTCACGTTGGCACCTAAATATATCTCTGGCGGAAAGTGGGTGTGTGGGTACTGTCTATACCCCTCTGCGTACCCCTTTGGGGACCTTTGTGGGAAGGCGTGAGGATATATTATTATTCCTTCCCAGGTGGCGTGCTCGTCATTCTCGGTAACTACACTGGCGATCGTCTTAACTTCGGCAAGGCGATAGAAAAAGCTAAAATAGCTGGCATTAAGGTATTGTGTATCTATATGACCATTATAATATCTTCGTGCCTTCCCAAAAGGGATCCCGAAAGGGTAGGCAGAGGTGTGTAGGTAGGAGTTACACACCTACATTTCGCCGGAGATATATGTAAAGTGCCCACATGATAGATGGCGAGTCCATCGCCGTTTCTCAAGCACAACTATACATACGTGTTTGAATTTCTCATTTTCCGATATACTTAAACATAGTCAGAGAACTTCCTCAGACAAAAGATTGTACTTAATGTTAAATGACGTAACGTGGAATAAAAGCTTTTATAGGCAGCGGAAACTAACAGAGGTAGGGCATAACGGGTTTCCCGTTCGAATTTGTAGCTACCCGACTGGGGCAGGATCTCCACCTTATAGTAACCAAATAACAAAATTTTTTGTGTTGTGTTGTGTGCGGCGAATAAGGTTTCCAGTAATTAGCTCCCTGGGGAGGGGGGACGATTGTTATATTATGTTGGCAGGATAGGTCCCAAAGCTGCCAACACACTATAACTTTCCGAACACAGAGTGGCAACGCGCAAGTGATACTTCGGTTTCGTGAGTTTGAATAGGCCACGGTAACCGCTACCCGTCAGGTGGGCCCTATGCTTGGTTGCCACTCGCAAACGCCTGTTTTGGGTAGGAAGAGGAGGTTGGTCTGAAACGTACCAAAGGAGAGGGGGTTAAAAAGACACTCAAATTATCTATTATATTATATTATTAAATTGTGTTACCGTATAGGTGGAAGGCCTCATAGTGGGAGAGGATGTCGCCTCAAGCCAAAACAAGACTGGAGGGCGCAGCATGGTCGGCGAAGTATTGTTCTATAAGGTAATTACACATACTACTTAATATCCCTTCGGTTCTTAAGGCCATACAAGTTTAAGATTTGCCAACGAGTGTATCGACTTTCACAAATGTACACATATAAATAGCCTTCACACATGACATTATTAAATATATATATATATATATAAATATATATAAGAGCCGTGGTGGCCGAGTGGTTCGAGAAGTTGCCTGCGACGCAAAGGTCGCAAGTTCGAATCCCGACTGTACCAATGAGTTTTTCTGAACTTAAGTACAGTGATTAGTCACACCACGAGCTTTACGGTGAAGGAAAACATCGAGAGGAAACCTGCATACGTCTGAGAAGAAATTCAAGGCGTATGTATAGTCGTGCTTGAGTAACGGCGATGGACTCGCCCTCTGTCACGTTGGCACCTAATATACCTCTGGCGGAAAGTGGGTGTGTGGGTATTGCCTATACACCTCTGCCTACCCCTTCGGGGACCCTTGTGGGAAGGCGTGAGGATATATTATATATATTATATTATAATATATATACCCTGTATGTTTCAGAAAATAGAACAGCAATCTTCTAGAAGTTGTTGGATATTGTGGATATATACTTATGATATTCTTGTTCCATATCTCGTATAATGACTACCTTGTTCGATTTTGCTGTTTTAGATTACCAAGTTATACTAGCAGACTTAGCTTACACTAACGGTCTCGCGTAAAATTTGATTCCAAGTTAATATTTTTCTGGGATAAAACTTATCCTACGTGATAATCGAGCCAATAATCCTGTTTGTCAAATGTCATCCAATTCCATTTTGTAGTTTTTTGCGTGGAAGAAGAACCCGCGTAAAAAACCCATATCCTTCCCAATACCTTAGAAAATATGTGTACAAAGTTTCATGATGATCGGTTTAGTAGTTTTTACGTGAAAGCGAAATAAACAAACAAACTCACATTCAAATTTATAATAATAGTAAGGATTGTTAGGATTTTAGTTTTTAAATGTGTTTCCAGTTGTGTGGAGCGATGTCTACCCGTGGGTATGACCTGGCCACAATCCGCAGTATGGCTGCGGAGGCCAACAAAAACATGGCTACCCTGGGGGTGTGCCTCAGCGCTTGCTCCTTGCCAGGTAACCTGATCTACGTGCTTATAAGCTTTAAGTACATTGTAGCTCACGAATCTCTATCGATTCATTACAACTGGTTTTTAAGGAAGTTAAGACAAAAACCGAGTTGTTCGAATCCTGAGTATGTTAATGAGTTTTTCTGAATTTACAGTGATTAGTCACACCAAGAGCTTTACGGTGAAGGAAAACATCGAGAGGAAACCTGCATACGTGTATAGGTAGTACTCACACACCCGCTTTCCGCCAGAGATATATTTTAGGTGCAGCACGACTATACATACGGGTTTGAATTTCTTCCCAAACGTATGCAGGTTTCCGCTCGATGCTTTCCTTTACCGTAAAGCTGATGGTATCACTGTATTTAAGTTCAGTAAACGTTATAAAAAGGCAGTTTTCCTTTGAGAACGCGCTTTTGTCGTGTCGTATGCAGGCCAGCCGCCGTTGTTCGAGATAGCTCACGACGAGATGGAGGTAGGGGCGGGCGTGCACGGCGAGGCGGGCATTGCTAAGGTCAAGCTGGGCACTGCCAAGGAAGTTGTGCACATGATACTGGATCAGGTACAAACACGTTGTATCTTTGTCTTCTCGCCTGACCACAGGGTTCTCCAAG
>JACCPG010005365.1:0-52844 GCA_016069955.1 Drepana arcuata
ACACACAGGCTGTGGAGCGAACTCCTCATTGTAATTTTCTCACGAGAGTAGGTAGAGTAGGTTGAGGTTCTTCGAGTGCAGATTTTTTCGGGTCATCTACACGCGATTTATAGCCCTGGTGTTGCAAGTAGCGTTTAACATAAGACTAGCGGCACGCTTATTTGCCACCATCCAAAATAATACTTAGTTTTGATACATATATAATTGGCACCTACAATTAAATGCTACTTGCAGAAAATAATTAACAATATGTTTCTGGCTGATAAGGAATATCCCGAAGGTTTTAATAACAGAAAAGAATTTATAGAAAAAATACAACTTTTTTAATATCAAAAGGTTGAATTGAATCAGTCTTTTTGCACTGCACTTTTACTTTCGAAGACTGGAGTGTGGTCACAACCGTTCCAATGGCTCCTATAATTTACGGTCAGCGAATTCCCTTCTAGCCAATTTGGTAAGAGCCAAGGCCCAGATAACTTGCTGATTCATTCAATTTAATTGACTTAACGTTGGAATAGGAGTTTGATGAATATTTATTTATTCGTGAATTCACAAGCCAAATCAGCTAGGCACGTAACGCTGGAATAAAAAATAAAAGGGAAAAGTGAGGAGAGTGTAAGTAATAAAATGAATCAGTGGGCCTCTCTCGAATAATTTCCTTTTACTTTTTGATCAGTGACCGGCAGGAAATTGTCGTGGGACGTAACGGGCACAATAAGGACTTTTGATATTTCATTCAACTTTTTCCGATATTTATTGTTACATTGTACGGAATCGTACAATATTATCTTGCGAAATATTTATTTATTTGTTGTATTAAGTTATTATAAAATAAAATAAATATTGTCGTCTGGTCTGTTAAATGACTCAGATGTCCATGTTGCTTTTGTTGATACGTTGCAAGGTAAGCGGTTATATCGGTAATCGCTAACTAGTAGGTATATCACATTACATCCTCGTATAATGGTTATGAAAGTAAGAAAGAAAAATAGGATGTTTGTTCCTTTTTAACGCAAAAACTACAAAATGGAATACGATTGAAATTGGCATAGAGATATATATACATATTAGCTGGTTTAATACATAGATTAGATTTAATATAATAAAACGATTTTGGCTTTGATTTAATATAATGAAACAGATAGTACAAAAGTTTGAAAGGAAGGAAGCAAGAAAGGAAGACCTCATTCCACCTCCTAGATCAAGTAGATCGGAGACTCAAGGATGCGAAAATCAAGAGTACTCGATACCGGCGAGCATGTATTATATGAAAAGACTGAGTGGAGGAAGCGAAATATGTACATATGTAAGTCTACAGACAACTGGCCGCCCCTGCTCTCCGCCAACCCCGTTAGGGACTCGTGATGATATGTATGTATATGAATAAAACAGAATATAGTTTATTCCAGAAAAAAAATTGCAGGCAGAGCTAGTAAGAAAATAACTACGTAATTACCTAGTATAACTGTTTTAGAGCACTGGGAACGCAAACTTTTAAGATAAGAAGCATATGAAGGCCTGTAGGAATGTTCGTAAGATATTGACGAAACTCACGGATAAAAGTGACGCGCTTAAGACATTGTTTATACTATTCATCCCATATCACAAACTAAATTATTTTTGTTATTCAAATGACGTAACACAAGCCGAGACTTAAGGCTTGTCGCAATATAAAAGTGAGTTTATAGCTCATTATTCTAGCTACAACGAAAAAAGCTTTTTGTGTAGGAATGTGTAACATTTCCCGGCGTACGTACATGGTTCGCATTAGGGAACGGGGGGTAAAAGGGAAGGGGAATCTGCGGCTAGATGGAAGTTCACTTACGTGAAATTCGTGAACTATCCCACACTGACCACGCGTGAAGTATTCCTTAAATGCACAATGTGTTCAAGCATACCAACATATTGGGTATCTATTTATTATCTATGTGTGTAAGGCTAGCTCAGGTTTTATATTACGCTTTTAGCGAGGCTGTCATTTTGTTCCTGGAATAGATTCAAATAGTCGACAACATTTTCAATTCAAAGTAGCGGTCGTCGTGCGCTCAAACCAATCTGTGTTTTTGCTATTTCTAACAAGCGTAAATAAACACTGACAAACGACGATTGTATCCACGAATCAAAAGGGAAATACAATAGGTGTACCTAAACAGATGAACACATAAGGAATTAATATCCTATATAACAAAAAATATTTTTATAAATGACATATGTGTAATAATGTTGATCTAAATGAAAAGGATCTTTATTATTACTACAATTAGAACGTATTCACACCTACCCATCACGAGAATAACCATAGATGTGTCATAACTTTACGCCGAAAATATTAAGGCGGCAACGTGGCTGATTGCTAATTTGTCAGGTCCATATGTTTTGGACTTCTGGCACATTAGCATCCTAACGATGTTTTTCTCTGTCATAAAGCTAGTGGTTCGAATCTGCAATCTTTGCAGCCTTAAGCCGCTCGCCTCCGACCGCTCTTGAAACGTTTTTAGTAATCTTGAAAGTCATTTTGATATAGTAGGTAGGTAAACCCTAGTTTATCGTTTTACACGTTCCCAACGGCACTGATTTATCTGTACTTTCCATTACTGCGTTACGAGGCGTTTGAAACCTCGTTCTGAACTAGACATTGCAGCGGCACGAGGCCTAACGAACCCCACCGCCCACAGGAGGCGCCAAATAAGGCGAATTGTACGGTTTATGTCGCGATTATTATTATCAATGAGTTGATTAACCTATATCTGCCGCCGCCTGTGGGAAGATTATTTAGTTTAGATTCTATAGGTATACAATTAAATAAAATCGATATTTTTGTTCCCATCACGAACAAAAATATCGATTTTATTTAATTGTACATATGTATGCTTTTTATAACAGGTCACACAATAATATTTTTTGCAACCGATACATTCTGTGAGAATTTTCTTGGCTTTTTTGTCAGCCTCACGACTTGATAAGAAGGTGCGAAGTTTTTCGTAGCCTCCTACATATGTCCTCTTCTTTGATCCTTTTTCGAGATGATGTGGAAGCTTTGGAGTGGGTTCCGAAAATAAAAAAACTGATTGTGTATTTCACTTAGACTGAGTATATTTGTAAATATTTATTGGAAACTTATCTGTTTTAAAATATCGGTAATTTTGAATAAGATTTATCACCCAATTCCTCTTCATCATCAATAATATTATTAATTAATTTTCTTCGGCAACGTTTAGACATCATATTATATCGCCGCGGGCGCAGCGTTCAATGTTTTGCACAACACTAACCACTGAAGCTAGCGTAGAGTGCGGTACGAGGTGTGCGGGGGTACGAGGTGTTCGCAACCTCGTAACGAACTGTATTAATCTTTTATTTATCTTATCCGGTATTAAGGTAGGTATACCAAAAACTCGGCATCAATAGCACATCTCACATGTATAGTTATCTCTTTCCTAGACTGAACTAGCGGAAGTTACACCTCTCGCACGACAGAGAAGTTTAAGTTTTTCCTTACCGCTATAAAGTCGAGACACGGCGAGGTGTTTCAGGCCTCGTTTCACACTCAACGTGTTAATGAAATCGACAAGTACAGAACCTCTCTCTACCATCCAACTCATGGATTCATTAATTAGTCCAATATGATAATAAATAGCTATAATGTGCTGAGTGAAATCATTTCATTCCACATATTTCATAATATAAGGAAATTCAAATTAAACTCGAGTATCGCTAATTACATTAAATACTAAAGTAGGTAAAAAGTCTTTCCCTGTTTTACATTATTAAGTTATTTTAAGTCGTCGACGATCATGCGAACGCCATTATTAAGATACCACAAAAAGCCGGAAGCGAATGTGGGATTATATTTAAAAATAAATACGTGAGGCGATGTGAAGGATGTTGGTTTTGTCCCCCTTGCAGGCAGCTCCTCGGAGCCGCCGCGCCGCTTTGTTCACAATGAGAATGGCAAACAGTCGTGACTTATAATAAGGTGCCAGCCGTCTTAAACCTATAGAAATACAATCATACATATTGCAAAGGCTGTCCCAAATGTTATACCCTACTAATATTATAAATGCGACGTGGACGTTTCTCTTTCAAACAGAAAACGCTGGACGGAATTGGATGAGATGTGACATTGAGATATATTATTAGGTAGATTAACCACAGGGGTCCCGAATATGTAGTACCCACACACCCACTCTCCGCCAGAGCTATATTTTAGGTGCCAACGTGATAGATGGCGAGTCCATCGCCGTAACTCAAGCACGACTATACATACGCCTTTGAATTGCTTCTCAGACGTATGTAGGTTTCTTCTCGATGTTTTCCTTCACCGTAAAGCTTGTGGTGTGACTTATCAGTGTTCTTAAGTTCAGAAAAACTCATTGGTACAGTCACGATTCGAACTTGCGATCTTTGTATCGCAGGCAACTACTCGAACCACTCGGCAACCACGACTCTATGCAATATAAAAAATATTGTATTAAACCGACTAAATCGATGTATACCGATGAATATATCGATGAATACTAAAACTACCGATGAAATCAAATCAAATTTAACGCAGGTATAACTGCGGGGCATAGTTTTTGTACATATCATTTTCAACATCTATCAACGTACCTATATAGGTACTACGTTTAATGTACACACAAACGTATATTATACGCGCCTACAATATAACCTTTCAGCGACTGTAGTATTGAATTTCTAATAATATTTCTGGGCTTTCACCTATTAAGGTTATAATTTCAGAAAAAGTTTGAACTGGTGAATAATTTCAATAAGTGGGGTAAAAAAAGTAGTGGTAGGAAAAATCGAGAGCCTTCAAGGCAGTAAACATTTGATATAATAAGATTGTTCCTCTCAAACTGTTCCAAGGAAAAGTCCATGACAACCAAGTCATCATAGGTCATCTCGACTAGTATTTCGTGCGAAGCCTTAGCAAGTTTAATAAATTATGCTATGCCTCTACCAAAAAGAAAGCCAATAGAAGAGAGCTTAAGTAATCACGAGCTTTAAAGTTCCTAGTTCGGTAATCGGTACCAATGAGTTTGCATGCATGTTTGATAATAATTGACATATTTTCATTTATGAAATGTGGGTGTTTCTATACCTATCGCGTCCCTTCAAGTCTTCGAGACATATAGGAATATTTTGAATCGCAGTATCTTCTAAAGATTTTTTTCACCAAATTTAATTCAATACCAATATTGTCAGACCTTAATAAATAAATTTTAAAAAGAACTGTATTTTTTTAATTAATTTATTATTTACTGATTTCAACGTTTTTTTATGTTACCAATGTAACAGAGACAGTAAACAAAAACAACAAACCATTACTGAGTGCTGTGTATGTTTGCAGAAGCTTTTTCATACACCTGGCCACCGCTTTGAACGTGTGCATTGTTAAAATGGTGGCCAGCCATTTTTGTAGGTCAGATAGATAGGCTCATATTACTAACATATCATATCATGTTTTCTAACACTCCATCCATCTGTTTGGTGGGATGAAACTGGATGATCATAACTCTTCAGAGTCGTAAATAATCAAACATAAAAGGCTTGGGACAACCCAAGTTAATGGGACAGAATGGATGAATTGGACCAGGCGTAGTTTTGGATAATTGGAGAGCGAGAGGCGTCCGCCGTTCGATATTGGCTAGCATCGAAGGATAGATAATAGAGATAGGGGTAGTCAATGACACCACAAATGATATTCATACAGCTATCCGAGCCGACTATATTGAGCGGAAAAACGGAGCGGGGCTTGAACTTAGGCACTTCTATTTAAATACGATTTGCCTGCACGGCCTCCTAATTTACGGAGATTTAGGAAACTCTTTTTACATACAATTTCATGGTATACTTACCTAGTATTGTGCAGTAAATCTACCTTCAAATTCGAATCATGTCAATCTGATCAGAAATCGCCGGTTTGTAGTCATTGCTTAATTTGGGACTAGGTCAATTTGTGTGGAATTGTCCCAGGTATTTATTTATTATTATTATTGGTTTGATATATTTCTCAAATCATATTACTTATATAGTGATGTCCGTATTGTACCGTATTTGTCTGATTACGTAGTGTTGGAACCGTCTCTAGGCGAAAGCAGCTTACCATCAGGCGGACCGCATGCTTGGGTTCCATATTAGTAGATAGTATATAAAAATATGTTAAGTATAGTTAGTTTAGTTCTAGCCTGTTAGCCACTCATGTTTTGTTTCTAGTTATCTAGTTTCATTGTTATCTAGTTCGAACCTCAGCGCGTGTATTCAACTCTAACTTGCAATAAATTTGTTGCGAATAATGTTCTGTAATTGGGAAGCGGTGAGTAAACGGATGAACAGAAGCGTAAATATTTTCGTTCGTTACACAACCGGTCCTAAGTCAATTTAAGGAGTAACGTGTCTTTATCCTCAACAAAGTGCTGTACATTTGGTAACAAATTAAAAATACCAGTGAGATTGCCTCACGCACGCACAATCCCTGAAAAGGTTCTGCTTTCCTTACCTGAATGTTTATAGAAAGGTTAGGTAGTTTTCTGTTGTTGCTTAAATGATTTGCTCCGCTACTGCCAGCACAAGATACGATCAAAGCGAAATAGTACTCACTTTATCGTTATTGTCATCAACGTCGGGTATTTCTCTGTGCACAAACCTTATTTGGGAATGTTGTCTTTGAAATTATTTGTAGATAAATGTTGAGAACGGTAGAGTGGCTATCAACTATATGCTTGTATATGTATTTGTGGCAACGACAAGTGTAGTCATATCTTCGACAAAAAAAAATACGCATCAATGAGTGCGTTCTCTCTTTCTCTCTCTCATTCATTTAATACACAATGCTTTATTTATCGCTGTGCAGATAAAGATATCGAAAAATACATTAGGCTATGATATTTCCCGTTGAAAATTGTATTAGTTCGTGACATTCACAACGAGGTACCTATATCAAGCGGCAGCTCTCATGTGGGAAAATGTAAATAGACTGCTCGATCCACAGGCGGCGGGCGAGGCCGAAGTTAGACCATGCTTTTTAATTTACCAAGTGCCGCTATTACCGACCTTATCGCGCCAGTCGCCCCCAGATCTCAAATAGGGTGCTTTAAAATTGCCTCCTTATTCAGATTATCCCCAGGGCGCGCCGATGGTGAAATTTAGAATGGCGTGAGTCCAACGGCACTTATTGAGCCTTAACAGAGCCGGCTATCGGACGATATCCGCTCGCTTCATGACATTAAAAACAATGAACTTAATATCGTTAGCGGCTATTATTACACTGGAGCGAGCTACTACGAAGAAATACGTATAGAAATAAATACATTCACGGATCAGGTTGTTATATACCATTTTTTCGCTCTTTTTTTATGCTCTAGCTAAAGCTACGCATGCCACATGGCAAAACTTAATATTAGACACTTTAATTAATCAACTTCTCTTAGACTTCATAAGGTTGCCCAAAGGAGAATGTAGAGGTGAATTATCGCTATTTTCGCCAGCGACACAAATACAATATATATATGGCGTATATGGTAGATGGCGAGTGTGTCACCGTCTAACAGGCAAGGATGTACATGCGTTCTTGATCTTCTACGTATTTTGAAATTATGTATTATAATGTTAAAATCCTCATATATCCCTACGCCTTTCCACAAGGATCCTCGAAGGGGTAGGCAGAGGTGTATAGGTAGTAGTACCCGGCAGACATATATTTCAGGTGCCAATGGGACAGATGGCGAGTCCATCGCCGTAACTCAAGCACGACTATATCATGCGCCTTTGAATTGCTTCTCAGACGGCGTATAGTGGCACGGCACGGTTAAAAATACATTATTATTTATTTGATAATAATAATAATAATATATCCTCACGCCTTCCCACAAGGGTCCCAGATTTGATTTATTTGATGATTTTAATTATATAGTAATACACACTAGAATTGATTTCGAAACTTTATAATGGATTAGAAAATGAATGTCTTTTTTAAGATACATAAATCGTGTGATTTTAATTTCTTCAGGAAACTATTATGAACATATATCGCCTATTATAAAGTAGCTAGAGTCTCACAAATGTGTTCAGTCATAATAGTGAGTCATACGCATCTCGTTTACCGTTAAGTGGCATGTGTAATCGTCACATGTATAATAATTATTTCATCCTTCAAGAGAATCGCCCAAATAGGAGGTTTCGCACACATTGTAAGCCGGCCAGTGACCACCGGAACTATCTCATAATCATTAAATTGGGCGGCCGTTTAACTGTTAATTATTAAAGCCGACGCTGTGGCAATTAAGAAGCTAGTGTAAAAACAAAATGTATTTACCTACAATACTAAGCGGACCCATGTACTGTTGCAGTCAGTTTGGCTATTATAGATATTTCCAACGAGTTCACGTTTTGATTGCAAGCACATAAAGGAGAATTGTTATTGATATATGTTTATAAGACTCTAAAACTGTGGGTAGAACTATTTTCTAGTCGGTCCATGAAAGTTAATCGGTACTAAATTAGTCTTCATGCGTTGAGTTTTATTACAACATATTACGGTGTAAATATAATACTGAACATTATTTTGATTTTATCATTCTAATAGATATTTTAAATGCGTAACAAAATATACTGTATACTGTATACTGCGTATACTGTATTTAATTGGGCATTCAATACAGTATAGGTGAATAACTACATAAGTGAATTGAAAATCGGAATAAACTCAAAACGTTTTTAAAAAAAAAACATTTTCAATCTAGTTTTTACGTAATAAATAATCTTAAATAGATTTAGTTAAGTTCTATACGCTCAACTGTATATGTTTAAACCGGTTCAATTGGGATTTTTGTCAATCTGAACGTCAATTATCTTCTTAAAATTATTTTTTAAGCATCGCAATGAGGATATCATGTCTATAACATTATATATATATAGGTATAACATTTTGACATGCTAAATAAAGTGTCCGGGACATTCCGCATAATTCAATCGTTCAATACCACGCATACTTAAATTAATTAATATATAATTGACAGAATAAGGTTTGGTCAAAGCTTTAATTAAATTTACTCGATACTAATTGATATAGGTATTTACTGTGTACGCTTACAATCGTAGGACATTGTAAGCGTACAAATCGTAACCAACTTAATTATTTGGGCATTGCATATTTAGATCCAACTTGGCCAGGTTGATGTCTGGGACTGAATAATTGACACTCAAAGGGGATAGTTTGCGCGACGTCGTTGACAGAATACAGGGGAATAGGCTCAAAGCTAAAAGTCACCAGAGAGAGAAATTAGGTGAGATAGAAGGGGGAGTGAAGGAGAGACGGGGAGAGGGGGGATAGATAGCTCGAGAGAGGAGAATATATACATTCTAATTCAATTGTTAAAAGTAAAGTAATACAATTAAAGTTAAAAAATAGTGTAAGAGGGAAAGAGGCCAAATATTAAGAGTATCGATACAATTTTTATCTATTTAATGAATGAAATAAAATTTAATTCGATCCTTAATTTTCCTATATTCAATGTCTCTACATATTTGAGGACCCTCATGTAGGATCCGTAGGGTTAAAAAAAACGCTCTCAAGAAAGCCAAACATTTGTGGTGTGTGAAGCTTACCCCTACTGCTATGTGATACTTTTTTTGATACCATTCAACGTTTGGTCTTGTGTTGGAGTATAAAGAATATTATTTTAGGTGCCAACGACCGATGGCGATTCCATCACCGTTACTCAAGCACGACTATATGCGCTTTTGATTTTCTTTTCATACGTATGCAGGTTTCCTGTTGAGGTTGAAGGAAACTTCATCTTAAAACTCGTGGTGTGACTCAATGGTACAGTCGCGATTCGAACTAACAATCTTTTTGTTGCAGATAATTCCTCGAACCACTCGGCCACCACGGCTTTATTTGCAAGTATGCAAATAATATTTGATATCCAGACTGACTGAATTTAACTTTTATAATAAATAATGTGTTAAATTAAATCAAATCAATTACAATCATAATAGTTATGATTAATTTCAAATGAAAATGCAACGAAGTGGACCAAAGAAAGAAGTCTTTGGAGTACCTATTTTGAAACTGTATTATGTGTTGCCTTCAGAAGAAATAATTTATTTCTTAATGCAGTGCAATCCCCTTTCAACGAATACTTTTCTCAAGAGACGGGTCTTTTAATTTAATGGAATTATTCAATATCTTATTAAAGAAGCGATTTAGAGCACAAAGCTGATCACAGTTTTAGCTTTGATATCATATTAAGATTCTACTATGCAACTGTATTATTTTTAAGATGGGAAAAAAATTGAAATTCAGTTATTATAAGCATTACATATAAATACAATATTAATTCGTATGTTTGTTTTGGTTTGGACATAATTATATAGAAACAGATGGCGAGTTTATAGCCGTAGCTCATGCACGACTATACATACGTTTTTGAATTTCTTTTCATGCAGGTGTCCTTTCGACGTTTTCCTTCAACGTAAAGCTCGTGGTGTGAGTAATCACAGTACTTAAGCTTAGAAAAACTCATTGATACAGGCGGGATTCGAACTTGCAATCCTTGTGTTGCATCACTCGGCCACCGCGTCTTTAATCAGTTAGTCAAAGGAACAGCTTTACTGTCTGACAATGCAGCCGGCTTGGCACTTACTATGAGCGCTCGACGAGACACTAGCGTAGGTTTTTATCCGCAGTCTAACACAAACACTAAGAAGGCAAAACCTAAAAATACTAATATAATACAATTTTCTCCAGGTTTAATGAAATGGATCGACTAAATACTATGTATGCTTTATATGATAGCCTGGTTTCACAAGATACCTTACCGATTTAAAATCACACTTATACGCTGATAATAACAGCTATTTCTATGTATTTACTTATAGCCCGTACATAGAGTCGCATAGGGAATAAAGATTGTCTGTGGAAAACCTATTAAAGGATAAGGCTCTTGCCTTTAAAGTAATGCTTTTTATGTAAAAGATGGTTGCATGATTTATTTTGTTACTCTTAATTTAAAATGAAAATTCTAGTAAATTATTTTTAAGTATGCCGTTCAATAAAACAGAAAATTGACCCCATGTACACCGTTATTGGCGTGCTATGTGTGTATATATATATCCTCATGCCTTCCCACGAGGGTCCCCGAAGGGGTAGGCAGAGGTGTATAGGTAATACCTACACACCCACTTTCCGCCAGAGATATTTTTTAGGTGCCAACGTGACAGATGGCGAGTCCGTCGCCGTTACTCAAGCACGACAATACATACGCCTTTGAATTACTTCTCAAACGTATGCAGGTTTCCTCTCGATGTTTTTCCTTCACCGTAAAGCTCGTGGTGTGACTAATCACTGTACTTAAGTTCAAAAAAATCATTGGTACAGTCGGGATTCGAACTTGCGATCATTGCGTCGCAGGCAACTGCTCGAACCACTCGGCCACCATGGCTGTACATATATACACAGAGATTGCAAGTTCGAATCCCGACCTGCCAACTTCAAACTGAAGGACAGATACTCCAAAAATTCTAAATATGTCTAAGCTTCAGTTATAGGCAAGAATAATAAAGGCAGATATACATTTTTTAATTGTAATCTAGGAAAATAGTTGTTATAGTCCAAGATTACCCGCAGTGATCAATGGATGGGATAGTTTGTGTTTTTCTGCTTCCGTTTACATAACGTTATGCTGCAAAGATGTTATCATAATAAACTTATAAAACTGTTATGAGACAGCCCGTCTGTTGAATGTGAAATTATTGTTTTTAGTATATTTCCGGCTTTATTAATGGGATATGTTTATATCAAACAAGCCAAGTTTAAATCTTTTGTTTATGCATTTAGGTGTTCTCCTCCAAAGTTCAATGAAACGTCTACATATCACAATGGGTAGGGCCAGACAATAAATTTGTACGAACAAGAATTTTTGGGTTGGCCTTAGTCAAGTTAAATATAATAGGATCCTCAGCTACATACGTGGCCGCGAGCGCGCGGTCCTTTTAATAACACACGTTTAAAGGTGAGATAATCGAACCCTAAGGAAAGTGGATGGCATGGCCTATTCATTATGTACACATTTAAAACGGCAAGTCACATCACTCAAAATTCCGAATAAAAATGCCATTAACTGGTTGAACGAATCTGGTAATGGTCGAAACATTTAAAATTCTGTAGTAAAAATATATAAAATCCTATGACAGGAGTGTAACGTTAAACGGAGCATTTAACGATTATCGTCGGAAGCTGTCTTTCTGTTTCCTTCCGAAGATATTGTATTGTGTAAGAAATATATGACATCAGCAATTCCCGGATGTAACCAAGTACTCCTCTAAGTATTTCGTTGCTTTGTTGTATAGCCGGTAAGGGTATCCATCTATGAAGAGCTTTTATCCACACGTCTTACTTTGCACACCCTTTACTTTAAATGATGTTAGGTATATGAGGCTTAGGGTAGGCAAAGGCGCAGGTAGTAAAGGCGTATTACTCGTAAAGTGGCTGCTTAATGTTATTAGAAAGCTTGGAGTGCCTCTGAAGCCCTATTAGTAAAGCACGTATGTCGCCGACACGCGTCGCTTGTCCGCCTTGGCATGCCAGGCTGAAGCCAGGTGCGATAACAGCTGACTGGCGCAGGAGCGCAGGCGCACATGTCAGTGTCGGAGCGTGCCAGCCGCGTGTCTCATATTCATACCCTCCTCACTAATTGAATTTTATTAGCTGCCCTTAGCCCTTAGAGTAGTAACATAGCTACATTTAAATTATTTTACCGGTTGTTTTTCTATAAGATACCTAAATAAATATAATAAAAGAACACGATAAAGTACCTACTGGAAACTCCTTACAAATAGGTAAAATTTTAGGAAATATTTAATTCACGACTTTATAACGACAACATTAAGTTTATGCAACATAATTAACTATGTATTGGTAACAGAACAAAAATGACATCTAGGTGCCTACACGGTAGAATGGAATGTACTCATCTAAAATCGCAATTTAAGGCTTAATGCAGGAACTTGTACTCAATGTACTCGTTCAAAGAAACCATGAATGAAATGCCGTATTCTTTGTATGTGACATCCTGTGTTATTGTCCCGTTTACCTGCTCTCCGCGTGGGTATGCCATTTTTAAATTAGTCTTCTACCTGATAGCCTGCCCGACGTGATCGCAACAAAAAGATGTGTATTGTATAACAATCGGAGCGGTTGGCGCTAACAGAGGACCGCGCTTAGTATTGTGTGGCGCATCTAGCCGGCATTCAAACTATTGCCCCTATTTATGAATGAACGTGACGGGCTGGCGAGCAGGATGATCGGTCGCGGTTACAGCCAGGTAGAAAATTACACTTTTGGAATTCTTTTAACAGTTCACGTCGAGCATGGCTACTCAACTCCGTGGCGGAGAGCCGCAGAGCGGGGCGAGGGGAGGCAACGACGCGCATGCGTTGAGCTCCTTTACCGAGACGAGCATACGATCCCTCCCTCTCAGTTGACTTTGAATCGCCGCGGGTGTGTGCCGTGTCGTCATGAACCGTTCTCCAACTTTCTCGAGTAGTGATGTGATACGATACCGACATGTTAAAGCGATATTCTAACAACTACTTCTATAATTTTGTAACTCTATGTTCATAACGCCACGTTTTAAATGTGAGACGATAAGTGAACGAAATATTAATGTGATAAAAAATAAATTTGATTGGAATCAAAATGAAGTGGTTTATAGTGACAATGAATGTGATGGTGTGGCAAACGACTTTAGCTGGTATTGCGCCCCCTGGATCTTGTTCCGCTGTGTGTGCCTGCAAGTGGAAAGGTGGAAAGCAAACTGTGGAGTGCGTGGATCGTGCTCTCATCACAGTACCCGAGCCGGTAGATCCCGCCACGCAAGTACTCGACCTTTCAGGAAACAACTTACAGATCCTTCCGCAAGAAGCCTTCGCAAGAACGGGGCTCGTGAACCTTCAAAGAGTATACTTACGGAACTGCAATATTGGCCAAATACATGACAGAGCCTTCAAAGGCTTAACTAATTTAGTCGAGTTAGATCTATCACACAATTTACTAACTCAAATACCATCAAATAGTTTTAAAGATGCCCCTTTTCTTAGAGATCTCACTCTGGCTCAAAATCCTATACAAAAGGTTCATTCCGATGCCTTAAGCACACTTGGAAGTGTCGTCAAGTTGGACTTAGCCAGGTGTGATATAAGGGACATAGCGCCTGATGCGTTTAAACATTTGAAAACATTGGAATCTCTAAAACTGAACCATAACAAACTTCGGGATTTGCCGTTAAATTCCTTAGAAAAAGTAGAAAAGCTTCGAGCTATTGATTTATCAGATAATCCATGGACTTGCGACTGTCGACTTCGAGAGCTCAAGTTATGGCTAGCAAAACATAAATTGCTTTCCACCCCTAGTTGCTCTGCGCCGGCGAGGCTCGCTAATCGTCAATTTTCGGAATTGCCAATTGAAGAATTTGCTTGTAAGCCGGAAATATTACCGGTTAGCCGGCATGTCGAAGCTACTCTAGGTGAAAATGCTACTATCACTTGCCGAACTGAAGCAATGCCTAGTGCAAATATTAATTGGTATTGGAATGGAAGATTACTTCAAAACGGAAGTAGCTTTAACTCACACCAAAGAATATACATCTTCGAAGAAGGTGATATAAAAAAGAAATCCTCTCTGGTTCTCACCAATACGCAAGAAACTGATTCTAGTGAGTTTTATTGTGTGGCCGAAAACAAAGGTGGGAATGCCGAAGCCAACTTTACGGTACATGTGACACAAATGCCAGCCGGCATGGCATCCTTAGGAAGTGCACAGATCGCAAGCTTAGGAGCAGCCTTGTTTCTAGTAGTGGTCGTCATATCTTTAGCCTTGCTTATAACTTTCGTTCGTTTCCGACCTACGCCAGTTTGCGATAGTAAGACACCCAATAGCATAGATAGGGTTGTCTCAGGGAATGAAGTCCATCCAACAACCACTGATCGACCTCATGTCGCTGTTCTAGCCAATACACACGAATCACCAAACTACAATGACACGAAGTGTAACCCAGTTCTGAAACCCCCTAGAGTTAACGATATTCCTTACACGACGAATCACTACGAAGGTAGG
This sequence comes from Drepana arcuata, assembly GCA_016069955.1. NCBI lineage: Eukaryota > Metazoa > Arthropoda > Insecta > Lepidoptera > Drepanidae > Drepana > Drepana arcuata. The sequence goes on from JACCPG010005365.1 coordinate 15,119, forward strand.
GGAAGTGTTGTAACCGCCGGAGGACCCGTAGTAGTGTCGCCCACGGTGTCAGCTAATATCGATCCCGATCTTATAAATGACACGAGACCTGATAGTGTCCTGAGACCTGGTAGCGGAGAGTACGCGCGAGAGGCCTCTGATTCGCTATATCCTTCCGGTATCTGGGATCAAATGAAGATGAGTCAAGCGAGTAATTTGGCACGAGCGGTCAGCTCCGCCTTACCCGCATTCTACAATGACCGGACACCGATCATAGAGAACTGCAGTGTAAACGGATCACAGGAGGAGCTCGGGTATGCCAGCCGTACGTTTCCACGGACACACGCGGCCCCGGCTGCGACGGTTGACGCACCCTATCCAGCCGACTATGGGCTGCCGGTAGGGGGCGCACGCACGCTCCGCGTGTGGCAGCGAGCGCCGCCCGTGCTGCCGCCCGTAGCCGCGCTCAAGCGCGTTCTCACCATCACCAGGCCCTCGCCGGACGAGACCTTCCAAGACGGCTGTGCTACTGACGTTTAATGCACCCATTGATATATTGTTGCATATCTAGGTCACATGTCAAAATTGTACATTTGTATTTTAAGCTAAGACGCATCCTATACGTAAGGTATGTGTAATTTATACCTACACAGGTTGTTAGTGTAATATTTTTTGTATAATATAATATATTAAGTTAATTAATGGAAAGTTATACTGGATCCGAAAGTGAAGGGTCCACGACTGATTAGTTGAAGAAAGTAAGTGTACATTATTACGTGATACGGAATGGTATTGTTTATGATCGCCAAATAATTTAAATACTGATAATAAGTATAAATCAATTGTTGAAACTCAGATAGGATGTTAAATAATAATATTAATTATATTTAATATGGTGTGACATACGCCTACACAGACTATCCAAAGGTATTGGATTTACCCTGAAATTAATATAATGAAGTAATGTAACGGACGATGAATGTTATTCGATGTATCATATTGAATGTGTAAAATTTATGTTTGGTAAAAAAATGAAGGTATTAGCAGTAAAATGAAAAATAAATAAACCAGGCGATTGTGAAAATATTTGTTTCGTTTGAATTGCATTCACCTTGTCAAGCCTTATAGGTATGTAAAGCAAGTGCCGCCTACAGCGGCGATACCCGCAGATCTTTGTGGAAGTACTGTTACAGTGGTGCCATTAGCATTTCCGTTGACTTCAATGTATCAATTTCCTCTCTCTCTGATGTCATCGTTTTATTTCTTTCATTCAGCTTCAAGCTATGAATCATATCGTATAATATCCTACTTCTTACTAATGTTATAAATACGAAAGTTTTATAGATGTTTGTTCTTCTTTCACGAAAAACTACTGAACGGAATATGGTGAAACCTGGCACAGAGATAGATTATTAGCAGGATTAGCACATATAAAAAAACGTGTGGCACTCGGGGACTGCCGCGGTAAAGCTATTGCATAGCATTTTTTATCAACTTATGCAATACACCTATATACTTTCTCACAAACAGCTGCTTACGTACTTAGGCATGCCTTTTAAGTTCTGTCGTTTCCATATTTCTCAGCAATTTTGAATGTGGAACTGTTCTATATACGAATGTGTTTAAATTTTGAAAGTGTTAGGATATTTTCGTTACGGAACTGAAACTGGACTCGGTCTCCACGCTCAAGGTCCGCGATAGAAGCTATGCAATAGCTTAATAATTCATAAAAACTTCCAATAAATTCTAATCTTACCTGGGTGAAATCGCGAGGCATGTACATATACAGCACAATTCTTGTTTTTTTGGAAACCTGTCTATTGACAGGTGTCAAGTAATTATTTAATTTGATTGTCATATCGATTTGACTTATTGAAATAGTGATATTTAGCGAACACCGTTGATGAAAAATATTTAATCATTCAACTACATATAGTATTCCAAATTCAAAGAGCTATTGTTTTTCAGTACATAAAAATTATAACAAATGATCTAACACATGATCAGGTATAATTAACAGGACTCATGCTTTAAATTTATTTTTGATAGGATGCTTGTAATAAATTTATGAGTGCCGTATCCGGAAACGATGTCAATAAACACATTACACATAGGTTTTTATACAATCTTACTGAGTTACGATACTATACGATGAAAGTAATTGACAAAACAGATATACAAAGCTAATGTGTCTGGAAGTAGAAGCAGAGAATGATTGCGTTTCAACTATCTATATAGAATTGAACAACAATCAAGGATGGAAACGATGTATGAATGCGGATGAAGTGATAGACTTGTATACGCCGTGAGTGGACAGGCCTAGAAGGGCCGTTTACTTCCTCTTGAGAAACTTGGCAGGATTTATGCATAGGTAAGTACTTATGCATGTTAGTTTTTATAAATTGACCTTGCACATGGTTATTTTGTTATCGATAGATATCGTGTATATGCATACACATTTAATGTTGTTCCTTTCTATACTAATATTCTAAAACGGAAGAGTTTCTTTGTTTAGCTGAATGCTCTAATCTCAGGAATTACTTTTCCGATTTGGAAAAATATTTTTGCATTGAATAGCCCGCTTATTGTGAAAGGGATATTTATTTAATTATTACAGGAACAAATAATATACAGGAAATATAGGAACAGGAACATATATGTAAATAAATGCTAATAAAAGTTCTTATAAAAATTTTCACCTAGAGATGTTAAACAAGATACCCTTCCTTTGCATGCATGAAATAAAGCTTTTTGAAGGTAGATTGCGTAATAACTTTATACACTAATAATAAGTAAAAAAATATAGCAAAAATTAAACAAAAGTGTAACAACACACTAAAAGTAATTCTCATTTAGTGTTCTTTTGACGAATGCCCAACTTGTGCAAAATAAAACAGTTATATATTCATATCACCAAGGTGACATGATAGGTCACTACCTATACCAAAGGGAGCAGAGTTGTCAAAACTAACGCGGGTGCAGCCGTGAGGCACTAGTAGGCATAAAAAATGGGACAAACAATATTTGTTACTACATAATAGTAATTATAATAATAACAATAATTCATTTATCTCAGATACCAAAATCCATAAATTTAAAATTTTAATCAAACCCATATTAAGAATAAGTTAAAATTATTCAAAATAAATTTATACATGTATATATTAAAGGCCGTCTGGTCTAGAGGTTACATAAAGGGCGCTGTAAGCCTTACATATCTAGAATAAAATTGTCACTAATTTTGTTTTGCTAAATTAATTCATTAATAGTTTAGTTTGATGGTTTCAAGCTGCTTTATTTATTTCTAAGCAACGGTTACGCTGATTGATTATCATCAGTTATTCGATGGTTACGAATGAACGCATCCGGAATCATACGTAGTCACATTATTATTTGTCCAACAGTAAATCAAATGTATTTATGTATCTATATCTTGAAATGTATTTCAAGAAGAGCCCACACCGGCCAGGCGACAAAAACAAAAAAGGCCATGCTACAACGAACGCACCGAAGAAAAACCGGTTAGCGTTATTTCATTTCCGTTCAATTCAGTTTTTTTTATTAGAACCCAACCCTAAACGGGTTCAATGGAGCCGAGAATTTCGAACCGTGATGTTAGGAGACAAAAATCTTCCTACTGACTATATTCTTTTATTATTACATTCTTTCTTTTATTAACGCACGCGTTTGGTAAAAAATCTGTTATTTTATCCTTGGAAAGTTGCGAATTTTGCGAGAAAAGTAAGCACAGAGACGGGGAATTTGTTACCGGCTTAGTACCTATTTTATAGCAAAAGTAAAAAAAAACTTTTATTGTATTCTTATATTGTTGTATAAAGGTTGACAACTAACTCGAAATATGTGATTTAATATTCAAAACAAATTTGCTTAGTCTCTAACAGCTGTCTCAAATCGCATAAATCGACACTATATGTTTCACCGTATACACCGTACACTGATAAGAAAGTTTGTTTGTGCTTTTAGGTGCTGACACATATATCATCTGTATACGATGGATGTTTATTATCACTTATATATTTGTAACTTCTAAATTACGACTATTTTCTAATCTGTACTTATGTGTAGTTCTTGGAAGGTAACCTAAAAGAGTAAACAACGATTTGACAGCAGACCGACTTCTCTTCTAGAAACTGTTTATGAAACTGGGTTGCCTGTCTTTTAGTTTCATTCATTATAGAGGCCGTGTTCTATCCCGTCTATATTATAAATGGAAAAGTTTGTGAGGACCCTTGTTAAAATTTCACGTAAAAAGTACCGAATGGAATTGGATGAAATTTGAAAATTCAATTTGAAAATTTAAATAACACATAGGATAGGATATTTTTATTTGTGAAAATAAAGAAGTAATGAAATAAAAATTCACGCGTGTGAAAACGCGGAGCCCATCTAGTTGCGTAATATGTGTTGATGATAATAAGGCTGACTCAGAAATTATCTTTCAGTAATAGGAATTGTGCACATATTCGGAACCACAGTATAAATAAACATTGAATGCATAAATAGTTGACACGAAATAAAACATAGGTAAACATGCATTTTATAACATGGTAGTTAGGTACCTACAGACTTTAGGACGTTGTATGTAGGTAGGTTATGAAACTTAAACGTGGGAGCGATCAAAAAGCAACACAATAATAGCAAAGTGAGCAAATATTTTATGAAACAGCAATAACATTTACGTGCGATCAATGGATTTGCGCTTTCTTCTCACAAAACCGGGGGCTTTCGCTGACAATAATGATGTTTCGGTGTACCAACAATGGGAACTCAGGCAGAGCGATCTTGATTGTTCGCCTGAGGATTTCAATTGTGAACAGCTTTCGGGCCCAGTCTTTATCGTCTTCGCTAGCTGTATCGCGTTCGTTTTATTTATTTCTTTTGAGATACCTTTTAGAATACCGAGTGAAACATCAGCTGTATCAATTAGAGTCGTTATGATGAGATTCAGTGATAGGTACTTGCGACGCATTTTCTACAAACTATATGCTCACACAAGGAATGGAAAGCATATTTTAGTCTCTATGCAATTGTAACGGATATGTCTGTATTATAAGTTATATGTGTTGAAGAAGTCAACGGAACTGGCGACCGTGATCTCTCCATATTCTTTTTTTTATGGCCTTCATACATTTAAAAGTAATTTGTTACACCAATTTCAATGCGAATAGAACATTATGATCCTGTATAGGTCTGATAAAAATTCTAATCAAATTAAACACATTTATTGCATGTAAAATTACGTAAGTACACAAATAATTTGTTTACACAAAATACTTAAAGATAAAATTACAGCCTGTTTGAGGGCGAGGCAATATGATGACGGCTATCTGGCATGGGGCCAATTGCGTTTTAGTTTAATACAATAATATTTTATACAATATCTAAAATGTACCCATACTTATATATCATTGTAATAACTTATATTGCCCTCTTATGCATATACTATTGCCATATTGACTTATGTGTCCTTCATTCAGAGAAGTATACGAGTAATGTCTCAAGGCAGGAAAGCCAGAGCCGAAATACGATTGTAACTAATGAGGTATAGTTAGGTTCATCGTCATCCGTCGACACAAGCAGGATGTATATAATACCACGATCATTCCTATACCGGTAGAGGTACCTCATTTTGAGAGAATTATTGCCTATATTTTTGTTTAGATGTGCTTAAATGAAGAGTTAATCTCAAAAAACGTGAGCACCATGTATTTCCTTAGTGGCTTTTCAAAGTCTTGAGAGTATATTTTAAGGAGAAAAGTATTATAGTTTATTCACTATATTTACATTTAAAACACTAATTATTTCGTCACCACAACCAATACGAACACGGATTCAGTACAGAATTAAATCATCATAGATTAAGGTTGGTGTGGATCGCGCAAAACGAAATAAAAATATATGTCGCGATAGCAATCGCTCGCGGCGCATCCACCGGAGCATGATGTTGTGGATGCCAATGAAAATTGATTTTATTTCTGCGTTATTGACAAGTCCTGGCATAATTAAACGAGAACCGAGAATATTCCGCTGTCGGGACTTCAACGTCTGTTTCGAATTTTAATCGGGGTTGGTTTTTTGTCATCAACCATTGTAGGGAGGTCTCCTAGAAAAATAATTATGTTGATTGAAGTAATCTCGCTCGCGTTGTTGTTTGTTCAGTACCGAATATTGCTTTGTTTCCTTTATTAAACAAAACAATGGAATTCGGATTCAAGTGCCTCGATATTCGGGCGAGACCCTAAAACAAGAATTTATTACGTTACTAAAGCTGAGGATAAGTTATCTGCCTATATTAAACGAGTACTTGTAACGAAGTTAATGTATATATAGAAGATTGATAAGATTCCGTTAATCGGATTGAGTAACCTTTACTATACATTTATCGGTCCTTTTCCACGGTTTATTCGGGCAGAAAAATGCTCCTGAGCAGATATAATCAAATGACCTAATTAGGTCGGCTAACATAGTGGATGGGCTTCTGATAGTGGGGCTTTGTATGATGAATGAAGAGTGGAAAGTACTGTACTGTGGCGACACTGGATTTATTCATCCATTTTGCATTTTAATCTTTTTGGTGTCGTTAAGCGCATCATCCTTTCGGTCGTAAGCTCGACTGTGTTTAGCAAAAAAGAGAATATTGATTTCGACTCACATACACGATGCCTGCACAGATTATATTAAAAACTAGCGGTGCACCGCGGTTACTCCCGCGTTCAATTTTATTATACGTATACCGTAAAAATTTGTCAAGCCATTTAGGAGATTAACTGGTACGAATAAACAGACATACAGGACAGGATAGAATGATAAAAATTTTTTTTTATTATCAGCACCGTAAAAACTTTCTGCATACATTTAGAAAGAGCCTGTTATTTGATACAAACAGACAATTTCGTTTTATTTATTAGTATAGCTGTTTGAAATTTTCTTGGGCGAATAAATATGACGAATAAAAAGAACATTTGGCAAATGAAAACGAATTTTAAGGTCATAAAGTGACGTTTTATTTTATGCGAGTTGTATTCTTTGGGAGAAATTATTTATTTTTATGACATCCCTCTTCCAACAGTTATTGTAGCGACCCTCTTAGGGCCTGGCATTATCCGGCTTATTCCCACTCTTTTGCACCATAAACACGAACATATTACCGCTGGCAGTGTGATTGATAATTGAATTAATGGTTAATTCGTCCGGGCACCAATCGGTTCCCAAAGCAATTTGGTAAATCGGCTGACGGTAGCGCACCGCCCTAAACCGATGAATGTTCTTACACACTCATAAATTAGCTACATATACGAACGAGTAGGCGTGCGTGTCGATTTTTCACTGAAATCAGCGAAATACAAGTGAGTCACGTGCCTACCGCCTAATAGCCTGTAGAGATTTCCTACCACCCACATTCTTTGTTTTACACCACTGTATTCGTATCGCATACGATAAATTATCATTTTAACGAACCGACTGACTATTCAGCGTTTTGTATCTTTTTTGCCTTAAATATCACTGGTTCCGGATTTTAATACCGATATACCTGCATTCGCATACGATGTGCCAGTTCCCACGCTGTCTACTCTTTAAAGGTTGAATTAATGTGGAACAGCGCCGCATAGCCATATTGAACTCTATATGAACCTGTACAAACTTAATTTATTAGAAATATCACTCAACAAACAAATACCGACGCCCACAACGTCATCAAGCTCAACACTCAACTTTCGACTTAATACAATTAAACATAGGGTATATAATACTGCTTGTTGGCGAAGTCGTCAGTATAAGCAGACTTTTAATTATGCACCGTACATTGGTAATATTGTTTTTCACCTTCGACCTTTCAGTTGGAAAATATACGTGACCTCTGTATCAATGTGAGTTGGACTTCTCTACCTACAGGTACGTATATTAATCGAATTCCTAATTATTTAAGTAAGTAATGATGCGCCTGGATTTTATTATTCAGTAGAATTATTGAGGGTAGCTCTTACACGTTAATTCTTTTTCTATGTGCTATAAGCTCCTTCAGTGCCAATACATTCTAGTAATAGTACCTCTATTACTAGAATGTATTGGCTCCCAAGCCGACCTTTACCGCGAAGCCGACCTAAAGAAAATACTGACACGAGTAAGATAATGTGTATTTTTTCTGGTACATGACGTGTAAGCCGTTTGGCTACACTGACCCGTCCCTTTGGCAGTGTTGTGTTCTCGCTAAGTCGGGGACTTAGCTTAACCACCTTAAGGCTAATACCGGGATTTCCTTATCCCGTTGGCCCGTGGTCAGCTTGCCGCGCCTTAACATCAATTAGCACTGTGTCTTAGCCTTACTTACTGCACCCGTGGGGTCAGGTCAGTAAATAAAGATGAACTTGTTTATTTACGTAACCGTTCGCAGATATTTCAAAAGGCCTTATTACACATGACATATGTATCAAGACGGATTTCTACAACCTTATGTACTGTAGACAATCCTTTGTGGGTGAAACGTACTCTGAAGACATCCATATTGACTATCAGCGTTTTAAATAAATATTTTCTAGTAAAAACTGCTACAATGCGATCTACATAGTTATCCGAGATCGGTAAAAAGTCGGTGTCTTTGACGTGAACAAGACGTGAATATATAATTGTTATTATTTTTCTCTATTTGAATCCTGGTTTAATAAAGGTAACAATTCAAATATACCTATACTACATAATAACACAAATAAACTACTTATAAATAAAATAATATCCCCAAATCTGTGTCACGCGGCAAGGTGCCAATTAGGCTGTGCAATGCTGATCCGCTGGGCGAAATATTCGGCAGCCCTCTTCTCACGAGAGACTTCAAAAAGTTTCCTTGATACTTACTTATATAAATGGAGAACACCTGGTCCCCACAACCCTAGAGATTCGACCTCAAACGCCACAAAATCGTACTCCGGGCTCAAAATAGCATATTTGTGGCGCTTGAGGCACTCTGGTCGACCAGCCACCGAGGTATCCGAGAAGTGAGACCGAGTAAGAGTGTCGATTGAGGTTGTGTCCCACACTAAGGGCCGTCCCAGCTGCCAAGGCACCTGTGTCAGACCATCGGGTAAGCGGCCGGCGATCAGATCATTGTTGACATGTCGCGACAGATGGTACTTCTAAAGCTCAACATCTTCACGGTGAGGAATCTCCAAATGAGGAACACAATAGGCTGCGGGTTGTGCGACCCCACTGGGTGATGTACGTTGTATGAATGGGTGAGTAGGTACCCGATCTTCATAAATAATCATCTAGCTCTGTTGAGCGATGTCACCCTTGTAAAATTGTATTTCTTAAAAAGGTTTTTTGACGGAATAAAATATATATTCTATGTGTAAATCCAGCAAAACCATTTAATCATCAAATTCCGTCTAATGTTTTTTTCGTGAAAGGGGGAAACACATACTCACAAATTTTCGCATTTATAATATAACTTCGTTATATGGTGATGCTAAAAATATTTTTCAGGTAATAAATTCGACGATATTTTCACAAACAGGAAAATAATATTTCCACGTAATCCTTTCAGTCTCACATTGTACCAGAAACATTGCATTCCATGCAGATATGGATACTTTCGATTGGATATGGATACTTTAAACTGTGGAGTAGTGTACTGGGTGTAGCTTTCTGTCCAATTATATAAATAAGTACTCTCATTGGTCCTAAAATTAATTCGATAACATTTGTAAAGAAATAAAAAACATTATGTGTATCGCTGAGGAACATAAAAGTCACTTACGAGTAACTTTACATACAGCTGTTCTAATAAGTGATTACCTATTGCTCTTCGAAAGTAGGTAGGTCAGATCCAAATGCTTTCCAGATTTAAGCCCATAAGTTTAAATTAGCCTTCATGGCACGAGACCTGGGGGCGCAAACAATAATATTAATTATTAAAATATCGTGATATTCCTGTAAAGATTTCAGGAGATATTGAAAACCTTTACATATATTTACAGCAAAAGACGGTGTTGGTGAAAAATAATATACAAAGCAAATTGTGGATCACCTATTCTCGGTCGCCTTTAAATATTTGACATAGGCCATGTAAACGGATGCCTCATTACGTAATTTTATCTCATCTTAATCCGGTAGAGTATAATTCTTGTTAAATATTGTACTTGTTATTTATACGAAGCGATGGCTCACAATGAATTTCCAACCCTTGAAGTCTAAAGACGTCGGAAATCCGAGTTTCGCGAAGCCTTTGATTTATTCCTCAACTCACGAAGTCATTATTACTTGAGATAGAATTGAAATATCAGCCTATTTATGATAATACGTTCTAGAGAAACAATCTCTGTTACTGGAGATTTATAAAATAAACAAAGTTGCAGGTGACGTATATTTTGTTTTTAATTTATATAAATGGTTTGAATAGTTATCTACAATTGCAAGATTGCAATTGATGATCAGATTGCAAGTACAAATCAGCGGTAATCAACTGTAGTAGATACCAATGTATATTTTTCAACTTATAGGCAGCGAGCTATCATTCATGAACTATGAGGTGAAGGCACCCAACGGGAAGTCTGCGTATGTGTAAAAATATATTCAAATACGTATGTACAGTTTACATGTATAAGTTATGGCGACAGATTCGTCATCCATCACAGAGGCCTCTAGATGTATCTTTGGAATAAAGCACGTGTCACATTACAACTCTATCTGAATTCGTTCGGAGACCTTAGTAGGTAGCGTGGATTTATTGATAGTACCATCCACGGAGACGCGCCCAACTATTCTTCCCTATTGTTTATAGTGTACGTGTGCAACCTTCCACTAATGTTTGAGTAACGCACACGCACACTACAATTAATAGACTCAGGTCATACTCCCCGCATTCCGCGACCTCCTCGAATGTAAATTGGTGGGGCGCGTCGTCGTGGATGGCACAATCTATATGTAGAATATACATACACATGCGAGAATATACCGATAGTAAATACTTTGCTAACATGATATTGATTGGCTTGCTACTCGATAGATATGATGTATTACGGGTCGTGACCACCCGGCCTATATCAATATAGGTGCAATATTTACGATAACATATTATACTAACCCATGCCTGACCCCTGGTTGTATGATAAAAAATATTTTGATTCTATTGAGCCACACGATCGATATCTTGATGAATGATTGTTTTGATTTATATTTTATTATTATGTAATGGCGGTAAAGAAAGACTTAGAAAGCCCACGTTGGGAGCCAATATTGTGTCCTATGGCTATATAAATACTACCACCTGGAATGTGGCTTCTTTTTGCTTTTTCATAAAAGACATTAATATTTTGGACGATGCCATGTCCATAAAGCGGGATTTTTATGTCTAACATCGTAACATCGAAAGGTAATCTTATGTGGTGGTACACCGTAGATCCGTCGGTCTCTTCAACAATATCCAACACTGCCTTACAACAGTGGAGTTTCAAACGTCACGAATATACGTCGCTTTTGCGATTGAAATGATGGAGCTATGGAATTTGGTAATATGGTATCGTAGTAAGGAATATGGAATTTGAAATTGGATATCCAGTTAATTGTGCATCATTAAGACGCATCCGATGACTTCTTAGGCACGTTACGTTGGTTTGAATATATAGAGGGGATGACTGAAAAAATATTGATTCCAACTACCAATATCGAATTGATCAGACACTCAAGGATGGGAATGTCAAGATTACTCGAAACCGGCGAGCATGTACTGATGATTGTGGACGAAAAGAAAGAGGTATGTAAGTGTAGAACTGGTATTCGTTCCCTCTGCCTACCCCGTGTGGACTCTTTGGTTACTAGTTTTCACGTGTAAGGTGATATGCCCGATAAAAGCAAAATATTTCCACAATCTGTGTATGTCTCGCTCACTTTTATGCGCTACATTGTTCTGCCCATCAGATGTATCGTACTTCGCTCGATTTGTATTACGTCACAGACGTTATTACAATATATTGGCCACAAGGTAGGATATGAACCCATCGAAATGCCACTTCCGTTCGTTGCTTCAACCTGACGTACAAACTCAAACATTACGTCACAATTTTTTTTTTTTTATGATAGCGTGATTCACACAATTAAAATAAATATTTCATATTCTATTAATTAATGGTTAAAGTACATATGTAAAGATTGCTATTTCTCAAGCCATTTCTCAAGCACGGCTAACATTATAATAATTACATTTTAGAATTTATTCTTAATCGAATGCAGGTCTCCTCTCGATGTTTACACTGTTCTTAAGTTCAGAAAAAAAACTCATTGCTACAGTCGGTATGCGAAAAGCTCATGAACCATGGTAGTTCAATTAATTAGCAAAAAAAAATACAGGCACCGTGAGATACTGCACACAATGAAATATGTTTTATCGATAAATTATTTGGTGTGTTTGTATTCCTGACGGTGCCAATAACGTCATTTTGTCAACATAGCTCGCGTCACTCAATTTATTATTTACCTTGTCGCTTTGCTGATGGAAGGTCATACATATTGTCTGCAGGGACTTTGTAATGAGTTCGGGCATCAAAATCTGTCCTTAATGTTCGCTAGTTTAATTGACATTATTACTTCCTGGTGTGCTGGAATTTGTATAGGATATATCTAGGAAGCATGTTCACACGAGATGGAAAGTATGAAAAAGATATTGAAAGAAGGATAACTGCCGGAAATAAGGTGAATGAAGCCATGTCGGCGTTGATGGGTAGTAAAAGTCTGAGCAAGAATGCTCGAGTTGCTGTCCACAATGCGATATTGGTACCTACCTTGTTGTATGGCAGCGAATCCTGGGTATGTCAGAGGAGGTATGAAAATTGCTTGAATACAGTTGAGATGCGTTCTCTTCGAAATATGTGTGGAGTAACGATATTAGATCGAAACCGCAATGAAGAGATTTGCAAATCGACTGGCGTGAATGAGGGCGTGATTTTAAAGATGAAGATATGCATGTTACGTTGGTTTGGACACATAGAAAGGATGAGTGAAGAAAGATTGACGAAACAGATATACAAAGCAAAAGTGTGTGCAAGAAGAGGCAGAGGAAGGCCACGTTCCAACTACCTGGATCAAATAGATCGGACTCTCAAGGACGGGAACGTTAAGAGTACTCGAAACCGACGAGCATGTATGAAGAGACTGATGAATGCGGACGAAGCGAAAGAGGTATGTAAGTCTAGAGAGAACTGGCGCTCTATACTCTCTGCCTACCCCTTTAGGGACTTGGCGTGATGATAGGTATGTATGTAAGTAAAAAAAATCTTCGATCTTGATGGCCGTCTTTTTCATTGGTCGAGCTCTTGCCTGTGACGTCTGATTGCGCCTTGAATTCGTACAAATATATATAATTACCTCGGCATTAGATATGATGTTTTTAAGAAATAACGGAGGGGCAGCAACGCACGAACTATACGCCTGGTGATGCGAACGACTAATAGGCCGCTGTAGCCATTAACGATCAGGCGAACTGCATGCTTGTTTGCCTACTTAGTAGTATAAAAAGACCTTGTAGATATTGGAATGGTGATAGTATAAGCGATGAAGCGGCCCCCTACTAGCCGCTACAGCTATTAGATGAGAAGTTCTAAAAACCTTTGTCACAGGAATTCTACATTATATACGATCTCTTGCAAGGTGGAGAGAGGAAAGCATATCCTCTTGGGCAGCCAGTTGGGCAGCCTAAATTATAAACAGCAGATTCATTGAGCCCTACCTCTCATCGCTGCTCGTTCGGGATCACGTGTAGCGTATCGAGGGCTAGCTCTTCTACGAACGTGGACAGCTTCAATTACTGTAACAAATTTGTAAAAAATGTAATTTTATAATCAATTAAGAGACATTTTTGTTACACATGGTGGTAATATTATTTTAGTTTTTCTAGTTTATATGAATTTTCTGAGTCGTGAACCATAGCGTTCAAGCATATGATATATACTCGGTTTATAAACACATTATAGATTCGCCAAAAAAGCCCAGCACTTGAATTTATAAATGAAAGATTCGGTACTATTTGAGGACTTATGTTAGCGTTTCAAAGCTAACTCGATCTTGGTATCCACTCGCGGAACAGAGCACTGGTGTGTTCACTGTTCAGTCAGTAATTGTATATCCTAACAATATGGCTGACCTTTTCGGTGATCGCGTAAATAGGGTTTAAATTCATTTACTGACCAATGATCACAGCTCACTCCAAACAAAAAGATAAAAAAATGGATTAGGGCTAATTCACTTTTTACCGTGGGCAGGGCACATCTCCGCGGTCAGGTATAAATGAGGCTTGCACAATAAAACTAAAGCTACCCTTATTAAACGGATAAAGGAATATAAATTAAAGGCTCATTTTGTTTAGAATTGCTTTTTACATAATGATATACCGTTTTACAGATCGTTAACGTCATCTCAGCGAGGCGGTGGTTTTGTCAGGAACGGTTGCATGTCTAGTGGGGACTCGTGGAATTCTCGCATAATTATTAAAGTTAGCGATCAATTAACATCTTTATTATAGCAATAAGGGTGGTGCGAGTGTGCCCTTGTTCATGTTCATTTAGCATATATATTTAATATCCTCTTATAATTATTCTCTCTCGTTGCATTTTTATTATAGGATGTGTCTGCCGTTTGTCTTGGTCCTGTTAATCTAATTAAAGTAGCCAGGGGCCAAATTCACTTAGTTCATTGTAACATTTTAAGTAATGTCATGAATAATTACATATTACATAATTAAGAAGTGGTGGTAAGCCGATAAGTAAGCCGTGGTGGCCGAGTGGTTCGAGTGATGCCTGCAACACAAAGGTTGCATGTTCGAATCCCGACCGTACCAATAAGTTTTTCTGAACTTAAGTAGAGTGATTAGTCATATCACGAGCTTTAAGATGAAGAAAAATATCGAGAGGAAGCCTGCATACGTTTGAAAAGAAATTCAAAGGCGTATGATCTATATCATACAAACTTAAATAATTATATGCTTAAAACCTTGTCTTTTTTTATAATTATAGTGTAAGTAAAATCAATTCTTCTGTTATAGAAAATATTGTAGGTTATCGCGCAAGTTTTCCAGTAGTTGTAATACTTAAAGTGAAACAACATATTAAATAATTTTCCTTATTTATCTATATCAATACAATGTTGTCTACTCACGCGAGTGATATCCAGCTTTCGTTCCTTTAGGGATATATTGTTTTCTCTATGTATAGGATAGTATACCTTGGAGTGTATACATATTGGGGTGTATAGAAATAATACTTATCAATCAATGAAGATACAAGTACCAAAATTGTTGGCAGGAAGAAAAAATCTTAAAACCTACATTTAAGAGAGCCGGTTAAGGAAGACGCTCTTACAGGGTATTTTATATGAGCGTATAGATAGTCCCTTCAATTGAATGATAAATCTAGAAGCAATCCTATTTCTGAATGGTTTCCTAATCTCGCGTCAATTCGCAAAAGGATCGTATTGTCCGGATTACGCAACGCAGTTGGGTAACGTATCAGAACGCAGTTTGATTAGCAACTTATATATATGCCTAGTTTTGTCCGCATTGCCGAGACCTAAGGTTGGTATTGCATGTTATTCGTACACGAAATTTGCAAAATTCAGATCAGATGCTCTTCATTGTAATAAGGAGGTCGTGAGCAAACCTTGAGGCCTCCCAGAGCTAGCAAATATTTTGCACAACGAATCAGGAATGCCATACAACGGGAAATGTCATGAGTACTCGAAACCGGAGAGCATATATGACGAGACTGATGAATGTGATGAAGCGAACGGTCTTTAGGTCTGGAGAGAACCGGCGCTCTACTCTGCATACCTCATGAGGGACACGGCGTGACGTACGTACGAGTATGTATATGTACAAACATAACATCACTCCGAATCCTCACTCGGTTGACCGAAAGCAATGTATGTGTAATATAAAGAAAACTTTGCCTTCCGCAAGGTATATAAAAATCCTTATATTCTACAGAACAAACAATGTAACCTAGACTCAGGTCAAACGCCATTGACATAATTATTCTGTGATGGAATCGAATAAAGTTGTTAGGTAGTGCGGAATTAAGTCGATGTGTAAGTATTTTAAGGCACTTCAGTTGGCGTGCGGAAGGCCGTTAGCATGTATAATCGCTCTCGTACCTTTTAAATACTCCCTCCTTGCACGTTATTTAGCTCGTTTATTAACACTAACAACATTCACCTATGCGCCACAAATGGGACATATTATTTGATTTCAAGCAAGGTGTTGCAAGCGTCCATAGGCGGCGGTAACCGCTTACCATCAAGCTGACCGCATGCTTGTTCGTTAAAAAAAACCCGCACTAGGCAAAAAAAACGAACGTTTGATATACAATATACTGTCTTTACGCGTCTTTACAAATTCTAAGTGAGTGGAACTCTAAGGGCCAGGTGGCGAGTCTGATCTTTCCCTAAAAAAACTACACGTAAATCAGTCATCAAGCAATCATGATATATTTCTTCTCAAACATATGCAAATTTCCTCATGATGTCTTGCTTACCTAGAAAAGCACATAGGGGTTTGAATCAGTAATATTGAATTTGTACATATATGACGACTTAAACCACGCGGGTCTCATGTACGGATTTCTCCTACTGAGCAATATTCTAACAATTTCATAGAAATATATTATACTCTAATAAAACGTTATAATATGCTTTTTTTTTCTTTTTTATACAACTTGGGTGGCAAACAGGCATGCGGTCCGCCTGATGGTAAGCGGTTACCGCCGCCTATGGACGCTTGCAACACCAGGGGTATCACTCGCGCGCTGCCGACCCTGCAGGAATCTTTTCACACCCTTCTTGAAGAACTCCATGCTGTACTCTCCAGGGAAAACCTCAACGGGGAGCTCATTCCACAGCCTGAGCGTTCGCGGAAGAAAACTCCTTTAGAAGCGCACAGTGCGAGACCATGCTGTTTACTTTATATGACTAAATCGTAACTTATGTTTAATAATAATATATCCTCACGCCTTCGCACAAAGGTCCCCTAAGGGGTAGGCACAGGTGTATAGTTAGTAGTCACACAGATGGCGAGTATATCGCCGTTACTTAAGCAGGACTATACATACGCGTTTGAATTTCTTCTCAAACGTTGCAGGTTACACACGCACATAAAAAATATATAAATATATCTGGAGCCGTGGTGGCCGAGTGGTTCGTGCAGTTGCCTGCCAGTGAGTTTTTCTGAACTTAAGTACAGTGATTAGTCACACCACGAGTTTTAGGGTGAAGGAAAACATCGAGAGGAAACCTGCATACGTCTGAGAAGCAATTCAAGGCGTATGTATAGTCGTGCTGGAGTAACGGCGGTAGACTCGCCATCTGTCACGTTGGCACCTAAATAATATAACTATACCTCTGGCGGAAAGTGGGTGTGTGGGTATTACCTATACATATGCCTACCCCTTCGGGGAACCTTGTGGGAAGGCGTGAGGATATATTATATTATAAATCTACTCTTTACCTACAAGCAGAATGTCGGTTTCATATTTATGTGGGGGAGTGGACGCAGTGAAGCAATACAGCGATACGTGAATCATGCCTTTGCATGGCGAAAGGATTAAGTGAATCACTTGAAATATTTCAACTTTTTTGTGTAACGAACACTCCGTCTATTGTATATATTTCACATTAAATTTTGTATGAAGCCAAAGTTCAAAGATGATGGTGGAATGGTTTCGGTAAAGATATTCTCAAAGTTTTCTTTAAAGATTTAAACTTCATATTACCACGAACCTCGGTCGCGATGTGTAAATAATGTATTTCATTCAGCTACGTGCTAAGAAAACCTAATAAGATGGATGGCTGAAATCAACATTTGCATAATATAATAAGATATACTTATTTACCTCTGAATATTCATTTCAATTTCTCAATTCTAAGTTAGTATATACGTCAAACATAATTTGTAATTTATCAAGCCTTCACTCCTGTCATAAGAGATATTACTTGCCATGGAAACATGCTAATTAAGTAAATAAACACTGCCAATCCATTTATAACTTATCCGTCGGAGAATTCAGCTTGCTTAGATTCAGTTAAATTCTAATCTAATTACGCCTGTAATTACACACTTGGAGAAATGTGGCTTCATTCCGATAACCTCAGGCATTTACCACGGCCTCTGGTATGTTACCAAGTGTCACAATATTACATCATGTTACACCAGAATCAGTGAATACTCATAATAGACACTGAACTATTTTGTAATTAAGAATGATTGACCAAACATATATAATGCGAAAGTGGGTGGAAAAAATTAGAAAGGAAGACCAAGTTTCAACTAAAAAACTATCGGACCCTCGAGACTGTGGAGCATGTATGAGCAGTCTGATGAATGTGGATAATACGAATGAGACCTAAAGTCTAGAGAGATCAGGTGCTTTACTCTCTCTCTCTCAGTAGATACTCTCTACTCTCTCTCTGTCTCTCTCTACTCCGTGAGGGACTCAGTATGATGATGTATACTTATTTATTAAATCTACAATCCAATCATATTCTCCGAGTTCATAGTCGTTCAAGCTCATACGTGACTCACAAACTTGAATTAAACTAATTTGAAAGGCATTTAGCGTAGGCTATGCTAAGGCGCGAGATTACCTTTTCTCTAGCTAGCAGCTCGAACGGTTAGTAATCCAAGCAAACTCATAAGTTATATGTACTTAGCTTATGATACATTTTGCCCATAAGTGAGTGTATTTGTGTATCCAGTTAAAGCAAGGAAGCAGTTAAGTTAAGTAAGGCATGATTTCTAGTAAGTTATCATTTTAGCAAGAATGAATTAGAAATAAATTATATAATTGGTAATGTTTTTCTTGCACAAGAGACGAGTGTGTCCATAGTTGCAATGGATCGGCAAACGAATCTATCTTATCGAGAAAAACTGGCGTCTTTCCAGTCCCGGAAGAGCAAAAAGCGCAATTACTGTTCATATCAGCAACTTGTGATTTTTGTATTGACTTGATACATAATACCGTGCTCATTAGCTATTTATGAATCTGCGGTGAATTGCGATTGGAGTTGCACATCGCTCTAATTATGCGATATGAACGAGCATTTGGTGACGAAAGGGAACACCAGTATTTAATGAGAGATTAAGTATTGATTAAGTAAAGTTTGTCGTGATAAAAATGTCTATGGCGACGTTTTTGCCTAACGAGGCGATTTTGTAAAGATTAATGTACCTACATTTTATCCTTTTTTTGGCAAACCGTGCAGAGATTAATGGTACAGCTTCTACACATGTCAGTATCTTGTAGCAAATAGAAATCCCCGCTCCAAAATATATTGATTCTATAACAAAAACGAGGGGTTGGTTGCACGCGGGGTGAATGACCTTGTCACTGCAGATTCACCCCGCCATATTGGTTGGGGTTCCCGCGTCACTAATGGAGTAGCGACGGCTAAAATATGGGCCCGTTCTTCTCTCCATACGTTGAAAAACATCGGGATACAGAGAAATCATTTCCCGAGCTAAATCTTCTACATGTTCCCTTCGCTCGACAGTTAAAAATGTGCGGTGCTTTACCTACCCCTCTGTATACGTATACCTATTTTCTGAAAAATATTTGCAACCTTCAAAAAAACTGTGAACTAAAGTAGAGTCTGGAGTTTCAGTTCGGAGAGCACTTTAAGAACCATAGCGCGAACTTGTTGTTTGACTAAAGTTGCTGGATTTAATTATACAACGAATATTGGCGCAGTTTTCTTGCAAAAATGTCTTGAAGGGTATGAAAGGGTAGTCTGTCGAAAACGTCAAGCTTCTTATACTAGAATATAGAAGGTAATATAGTCGAGATTATAAAAATACCAAAATGGAATTATTATAACATATAATGAGTACCTACATGGATATATAATACTTAAAAGTGCCTTTATTCAACTTTCATTTTCACTTAAATTGCTTTCTATTTGAAGTGGAAACGTAGTGCTTTAATTTAAACAGTAGACAGGTGCGTACACAATAGACAATTAATTCATCTTATTACCCACTTTTACAATGGAAAGTACCATATATTTTATTATTCCTAGTAGGTACGATTACCACGGTGTGGTGCATATAGAAAGTGTATGAATGTGAGTTCTTCTAACAAACACATTGGAGCTGAATCGAATTCGTCGCTCGTCCTTTTTGTTATACATAATGTGTAGACAAGTTTTATAGATCACAAAGACTCTAAAGATTTATGCCGCATCAAAAATCGTGAGGAAACCTTCATGCTAGGATTTGAAAGACTTCCTCACTTAATCGTTTCTGAAGGTTGGCCACAGACTCACAATGTGTCATGTCGACATCTATATATGTATAAAATCAACAAAATGTAGGTACTTACACTTCTGTATAGAAATAATAAATAATGTTATCCTCACGCATTCCACCAGGGACCGCAAAGCGGTAGGTTGAGGTGTATAGTATAGTATATATTCCGCCAGAGATATATTTTAGGTGCCAACTGGATGGCGAGTCCGTCGCCGTTACTCTAGCACTATACATACGCCTTTGAATTGCTCCTCAGACGTATGCAGGTTTCCTCCTGATGTTTTTTTTCACCGTAAAGCTCGTGGTGTGACTAATCACTGTACTTTAGTTCATAAAAACTGATTGGTACAGTCGGGATTCAAACTTGCGATCTTTGTGTAGCACGCAACTACTCGAACCACTCGGCCACAACGCCTTTTTTTCTTTTATATATACTTTTATTTTTATGGGAAGGAGTAACTGAACTGATATTAGCACATTATATGACCTCAATGACATGGAACGAAACCAACAGAAATGGCTCGTGATGGAATGTGATATTCGTGGTTTATGTTCATTTGCAGTGTTTGATTAGAATTTCAGCGATGTCATATTTTCCTCTGACCCGGATTTGATAGAAACGGATCAGTACTATATACTGCACGGTGCTATAATATATGCGTATTACTTACTAAATTAATAATACATATGCATACAGGCAGTGGGTTTCATAAATGTTCTTTTTGCGAGGGTCGATTTAATTATATCTTCACGCCTTTTTTAAAGGGGTTGACAGACAGAGGTGGAACAACACTCTCTTTTCGCCGTAGCTATATTTAGGTGTCAATGTGACGGAATGGCAAGTCTATCGCCGCTTCTCAAAGCACCAGTAATACATACGTCTTTACGTATGTGGGGTTTCTCTCGATGTTTTCCCGCGTAAGGTACGCAGTGTCAACCATTGCACTTAAGTTCAGAAAAAAGAGATTGGTGGAGTTTGGATGGCCAATGAGATGGAACTTGTAACTATTACATATGAGAGTGCCAAGAACTTCAAGCCAATCGCTTGAAAGGCTAATTATTTAGCAGTAGACTTAGCAAAAATGTTAAATGTTAAATTCCGGTCCCGATTTAAGCTACGCGTAACATTCAACATTATTGATTACATTTTATAATTAAAGACACAAAATACCCAATCAAGAAAATACTGGAATATTCTTTAGACAAAATAACGCTGTAAACACCTTATTACGTATACACCCACACAAAAATAATGGCTACCTTGAACCGACGTTTTTAAAGGACAATCATATTACTTGTAGGAGAATACTCTGTGGGATGCAGCATTATGTATAAAGAGACCCATATTATTTACAAAAATAATTCTTAAAATGCGATCAGCAACGTGATCGGCTCCCAGTCATCCACGTGACCGACGGAAGCAACGACGCACACTAGAATAATTTATACATTTTGTTTTCCTCAAGCGAGGCCCCATCCGAATTTCATGAGCGAATATTAAATTGTCGGCCAGTTATACTAAGTGACTTCGATTTATTTATTTATTTAATGGACAAAACAAATCACAATCTTAAACATAGCAATCAAAGTTAAAACTAAACTGCATCGTAATTGAAAAGATGTGCATACGATTCTTAAATAAAACTTGGTAGTGTGTTTAAAACAACGCAAGCTGTTTCTCGCGATGGCACTTACGGTATATCTTCACGCCTTCCCACAAGGGTTCCCGAAGGGGTAATACCCACACACCCACTTTATATATATATATATATATAATATATAGGGATGGTTGTATATACGCATAGCTCTACTTAATATTGTGTACCAATGAGCTTTTCTGAACCCAAGTACTGTATTAACTATACCATGAACTATCGAAGGACCTATTTTTTCTTTCAAACAATTCAAGTCTGTACGGAATTGGATGAAATTTAGCATTGAGATAGATTATGAGTTGGAGTAACATATGACATTTGTTTTATTCTGGAAATATCTACCAATAAAATGAAATTTCACGCGGGTTATTTATAAATACTTTCCGGATATTAGGTACTTGTTCTTTCCCATCATATTACGTCTTATATCCGTTTGTCCGTGCTGTGTATCAATAAGATGATTATATTGCTCACCAGTACATGCTATGTTATGTCTGTTTTTGTAGGAATACATCAGGGTCTACAGTACCATGACGCGGTATTGCCATCAGTGTTCAAGAGTACGAAAATACTTGCAGAATGTTGGTAATAGAGCCAATACACCATCGTGATAAGTTCAGGACATAGTTACGGCTAATGTTCAAAATAATCTCCAGGTATTTAATTTTATAAGGAATATCTTTCTTGTGTAAACTGAGCTAAAAATAGAAATATCATAGGTTACATTTTGATCTTGAATATCCAATTCAGTAACTTGCAAGCGTTATTGGCTCAGATTTCAAACTTTTCAAAGTTAAATAGATTACAACTATGAAGCAAGTGATCTCCTGCATGAAATCGAGACTAAACTTTGTCCAAGTTGCTCTACCCCTGTTAAAGGTGAATAATTTATAGTTGTTTATGCCGTATTTGGCCTGCAAAAGCGAATTGACTACCAAATGCAAAATCTATACGGCTGCACGTGACCATGCGTTTGTATTTTATTGTTGCTTCTCATTTTTACTACAACAAAATAGAACGCTAAACAAATCAATATTAGAGTTCACATTTGTATGTGTAGCGCTCAGAACACACGATCCGGCGATTATCTAGCGGCTTAACAAATATGTCTGCGGGACAGAACAAATTTGAACGTAGAATGTTTCGTATGATCTAAAAACAGGCGTTTTTATACTGGGTGTGTTTGCGAATATGAGGTTATAACGAGGCAACAAATAGGGATTGAGGTATGCCATTATGAGGCCGGAGTGTAAAGCGCTGTACCTGAAATTTTGTGGTCAAAATGTATGAATGAACGAAACTATTTGACTGATCGTTATTTTCGGCTAGTTGTGGCGAAACTGCTACTTAACTTGGCTTATATTACATTTAATAACAGTATGTATTATAGTATATTATGCAACAATCAGGATGTCTTGGATATATTTAAAACTTCAACCCCTGATTAAAACACATGTGTCCAAGTGTCAATAGGCTACGGCAAACGCCAATAAGGTGGATGATTTGTTGTATTTAGCTGTATCAAATACCTTTATTATTATATTTTTTGCAAAAGCGCTTCATCCACATTACACTTCAAAGGCAGGCACTTCATACATTTTCATCGGTTTCGAGTACTATTGGCGAGCATGTATAAAGAGACTGATGAATGGGGACGAAGCGAAAGAGGTATGTAAGTCTAGAGAGAACTGGCGCTCTATTCTGTCTGCCTAACCCGTTAGGGACTCGGCGTGATTATATGTATATGTATGTATAAAAACCTTCAAGACATATATTTTAATTAGTTCAAAATTTGTTACGTGTATTGAGTAAAATGTCTTTTAAGATTACCCCCGAGCGCATCTACAACTGAGTTCGTCCTCAATTTAGGAATCTGTTCGCCTGAGGCGCCCTTTAGCCGCACGTGATAGCCGGCACGCGGGCAGCTACTATTAATTTCATCTGTTGTTTTGTTAAGAAACGTGTTACATTGTAAACATAAAATATATAGGTAGGAATAAAGATAAATTGGGGCAGTATTTAATTTTGGTAATGAATTCTGGATTCAATTTTAAATTTATTTTACTCTACTTCCTGCTTCTTATTGGCATTTTGATTAGCAATAATAATAAATATATAAAAAATTATTGGTATTGTAAGCTCTCACAATATTAAATAAAGAAGAGATTAAGATCCTAACAGCCAACGGCCTAATGGCAAAGAGCTTCGACCTTCGAGTGGGGACCAACACCTTAAGAGGCTCTTGTTAGATGTTTGGATCAAGGGTCTTAGGCAGAAAGCTGCGCTACTTGACACGTAACTACACGTTTCTTTATTTGGGTCCCTAGCCATCGGTACCTTGGACCCTAATCCCGATACCGTAAGGCCCCAATATTCAATATAGGTTTATATGTAGGTACCTAGGTACTAATTTTATTTAGACCACTTCAGTGCAAGAACACATTGAACAAGTACATGACATATGCATTTCAAAGAAATAACACTTTATCTAGAGCCTCTGTTGAGTCAGTCGGTACGAATTCCAAGTTAGACTTGCATCACTTGCGACTATCCCTTCAAACATTACAATATCTCGCCTTCTCAAGACATTATGGGGGAATAATAATGTCTCAAGAGAGTTATGAAATAAAATTTACGCAAGAAGTTTCTATGTGTTTTATTGAGATTACATAGTATATTACTGGTAAAGGTAAGGGGTTCACATCGCAGATTTATGTCTAAGTTCTTGTTATTTCACCGTTAATAGCTCTTGATAGCGATTGATATCTCGCTTGTATCTTGGGCACATAATTGCAGGCATAATTCAAATATATTTGAGGGATTTTTTGTTAGTAACACCCTCAGTGGCCGTTTTCTGGGTATGTTTCCCGAATCTTCGTAGTAATGCATCGCATTTTTGCCATCTTTTTGAACTCTGCATTGTCCCAGAAGCACTCGATGCCACTCCCCATTTGTCTCTGGCAAGACCAATGCCATATTGCGTTTGGCCAGTATTACCCAGCCGATACGAGTATGGGATATACTCGTATCTGCACGTATAGGCACAGGTGTATAGGTAATACCCACACACCCACTTTTTGCCAGAGATATATTTTAGGTGCCAACGTGACAGATGGCGAGTCCGTCGCCGTTACTCAAGCACGACTATACATACGCCTTTGAATTACTTCTCAAACGTATGCAGGTTTCCTCTCGATGTGTTCCTTCCCTTAAAGCTTGTGGTGTGGAATTAACTACGACTTAATTATGACTGTAAATCATCTGAAAAAAATGCGGCCATTTTGGCTTCATAAGTAAGCAACCTACATTCTAATGAGATCAAAATATTAGAAGTGGTGTTTTAATAGAGACATGTATCTTTTGATATCATACAATGGTTAATTAGTCCTGAAACGCCTGAACGAATTGAATCATTTTATACTGAGCCACGAGTAAAATATATAATAAGATAATGCTATTTGTCTTCCAAATAGTATTTTAAGAATGTACACTCGTTTTACATAGAGTCGACTTAAGTAGGATAATATGGCTACCGAGATAGACGTGTTTGTAAGTCGAATGCAGCTCACTGAAACGTTTCATATGTAAATGGCTCCGTAATCTGTAGGAGGTTCCTTGTGAACAGCCATCTATAGCCTATGGATCGCGGATTCAACTCAAAACTTTATTTCCGGAACATGTATTCTCCGGAAAACATCGTTTTCGATTCTCTGTGACTTTTTATGGATGTACAAGCATGAAATAAATGTATATTCGTTAGTTTGAATTTGGTACGTAAAGACCTAACCTTCATATCCTATACGTGTTATTGTCACAGTTTTGTTTTCAAACTATATTCATATTAATTAGACTGTATGTAAGAACTTCTTTGAAGCTTTGATGTAATTAATTTACTACTTTTTCTTACTTTATTACGTTTTGTCGCTACAAACAGCTTGAAGAACCTCCAGACATTATTATTAGTATCAAGTCTCTTACAATAGCTATTATAATTAAAATTTATTTACCCAAACGCACTTTTAAATCACTGAAATGTGATCTTCGATTTGATTTTGTTCTTTCTTTTACTAACGCGTTGCGTACCTACAGTACACACATACTTAGGATGCTATCTATCATCTTAAGGATGAAACGGTTGTCATTTCAGTAAGAATGGCGATCCCTTATCAAGTTTTGAAAACCTCATCTAGTAAGGAACACTATAAGAAAGCATCGTCATATAGCTAAGATACGGTTGGGCATCTGCAAGGAATACCAAGTTTGAACGGGAGATCCATTGTGCCCGATTTGTCGTCGACAATTTAGTTGAAGATTTATAAATACTACAGGTTTGTAGGTTGTACAGGAGCTTTATGTTATTCAATACTAGAACTATGTGAAATAGATTGAGTAAGTATTTATTTTATTTGCATTATTTTCTCTCGCAAAATGTATGATTGACTAAATAAATTCACCCTACCATCTCTAGTTATTACAATTACCTATTAGTCTAGAATGTTTAAGGGACGGGTGTAAAAAACGTCTATAAATGACTCCCAATCGCAATTTTTAATGTTGATGCCGCTAGTATCTTTTAACATATAATGCTCTAGCAAACATATGTTCTATGTTTGTTTGTCCCACGTGTGTCACTATGCTACAGGGTTAGGCAGGTGTGGGGTGAGAAATACTGTCGCTATGAAATTGATCTATCACATTCAATGAAGCAATATTTCATATAAAACGCGATTCGATAAATTCCATCCGTGTCGTAGAGCTTTTCGTGTTACATACGTGTACGGCTACCATGGTAATATTATACCTTTCTGGGCTTAAGTTTAACCTTACTAAAACTGCCATCTCAAGATGTGTCAACCATATCGACTTAACACAGCAAAGAAAATTATTGTTCATGATGAAAAACGTCATGATGGTTCAAATGGTTCAGGATGGTTATAAACGTTCGCCGCTCGAGACAAACACGAAATAAATTACATATATGATTACTTATTCGGTAAATTAAATATATGTCGGTAGGTATGCATATTCTTAGGCTTACCTAAAAGTTCAAGTTAAAAGAAGGAGGTAGAGTGTCATCGTCGCCATATCCTTAACATGAGCTCAGATTTTAATATATTTTCTTTTCCTTAGACCTTTATCACTTTACCATGAGCTGATATCATTACTGAAGTGTTAAAATAGTGTTAAAAAGTGTACGACGAATGAATGTGTTCTTCAAGAAGGGTCTGAAAAGATCCTGCAGGGTCGGCAGTACCCGCAGGCAATACCCTTGGTGTTACAAGTGTCCATAAGCGCCGGTAACCGCTTACCATCAGGCGGACCGCATGCTTGTTGGCCACCCGTGTGGTATAAAAAAATATGTGTGGGTACTATCTACACTCTTTCTCTTCTTTCTGCCTTTCTCTTCGTGGACCAGGCATTGAAAGGCATGAAGATATAAGCTAGATATAATATAATTATATATTATAATATAAAAAAAGCCGTGGTGGCCGAGTGGTTCGAGCAGTTGCCTGCGACACAAGGATCGCAAGTTCGAATCCCGACTGTACCAATGAGTTTTTCTGAACTTAAGTACAGTGATTAGTCACACCACGAGCTATACGGTGAAGGAAAACATCGAGAGGAAACCTGCATACGTCTGAAAAGAAATTCAAAGGCGTATGTATAGTCGTGCTTGAGTAACGGCGATGGACTCGCCATCTGTCACGTTGGCACCTAATATACCTCTGGCGGAAAGTGGGTGTGTGGGTATTACCTATACACCTCTGCCTACCCCTTCGGGGACCCATGTGGGAGGGCGTGAGGATATATTATATAATTTATCCATAAAAATATAGTGGCCGTATACAACAATTTAAGTTATCTAGGACAGCTTCTGTTGCCGACCGGGAATACCCACAAAGGAGTTTCATATTGCATGCACACAGCATATTGTAAGCGCGCTATCTTTTGTAAGTTCCGTGGCTTTACACACCCTCCGCCAAGCTCGAGAGCCCTCCGATTCAATAGTTGTGCCTTTATGACTAGACCTGCCTTTTTATTCTGCGTGAGTACGTATGCTTATTATATTCGAAATCATTTAAAAAAGTGTTTATTTTATTGTGTTACGTGAAAGCTGTTCTATTTATTCTCTTATTATTAAAGTAATATTTCTTAATGACTGAATTACTGGCTTCCAAAGACCATACGTTAGGTACTTACTGAATCACCGTAGTAAGAATAATGAATGAATATTTTTTTGAATAATGTATTTTTATCCGCCATTGTTTACATATTTTTATTTACATATTACTATTATTTTCAAGCACGATTATATTATATATCTTTTTTATTTTCTTCTCAAACGTATGCAGGTTTCCTCTTGATGTTTTCATTCACCTTAAAGGTCGTGGTGTGATTAATCACTTTACTTCAGTTCAGAAAGCGTCGTTTTTAATTGTGCTATTAGTACATTTGTTTTGAGACTGAATAAATCAATAGAAGTTGTTCTAAAAGTTCATTCACACAGTTTTTGTAGCATTAGGTTGATGTGTGCAGTGTAACTGGGTGAGGCAGGTGTGGCTTTATCAGCGCCGGGGAACATTGGCCTCACTTCCGGCCTTATCTGTGTTTGCTTACCTTTTCCTGGGAACTGAGAGCGACAAGTCAGCTGTGTTTCCATTCACATTTATCAAATTGGGTTTCGGATATAACCGCTATCTACTCTTTACGCATCGCTTGCGTTGATATTCATAAAAATATAGCATAGTATCCAAGTACCTATTTATAAAAAATGCGCATGTTCTTAGCGCCGTTCCTTTTTAGCTATTCACCCCCATCCGGCTTAGTGGTTAGAGCTCCTGGCTGCGTAGCTTAAGACCGCAGGTTCAACATTCGATGGGGCGGTTACTGATGTCATGAAAACGAATATTTGATATGCCTTGAATATCAATGTTTATAAGTACATATTTACCTTTGTAAGTATTTGTATAACTTTCTGGTTCTCAAGACCGTCATAAGAATCAAATAATTTGGGTAACATTTTGCACTCTATTATGTCCTAAATTAATAGATTAAACTACGGAACTAAGCGTTGTTGGGTTGAGCAGGACTATTATACTGAGCATTACTTTAATGCAAGGTGCTCAAGATATGTGCCAGGAACTACGTCATATGAGGATTGAGCGCTGCTATTAATAGATTTCACCATTTTATTGTTTGTATAATCACTGATATTTCTCACTAGCACGGCCTCGCGGCTTTACCTGCATAAAATTTGATTTATGGTTCCATTGCATCCTTTCTCATTGAACGAACAATTCAATGCAAAAATATCGGATTAACGCATTGAATCAAGCTAACAGACAAAATCTGCCTAATTATAATATTAGTATAGATAGTAACTCCACGCAATATAAAGTCAATGCGTGAGTCATTTTTTTATGTTTGGTATCATACCTACATATAATATGTATGCAATGGTAACCGCTTACCTTTACGCAAAGATATATAATAAAAAAACTGTGTAATCGAAATAAAAATCTAAGAACAGATTTTCAACAAGAAATCCCCAGCGTGCGTCCATGAGTAATTAGCGTTATTATTGATGGCATTATCGCTATCGTAAAAAGCAGCAATTAATTAGTAGTAAAACAGGATCTCATTGGATTTTCTCTGAAATTAAAAGTTAAAGTAAAAGCATTAAAAGTAATTAATTGAAAATAGATTTTCCTTATTTTGCGTTTTATACGAAATTTGGGTACAATTCTTGGAATGCTTTTAGTAAATACATCATAAATCGTTAGTTATTTATGATTAGCATTACAGTCTTCTTTCATTTGGAACCATTTGTATTTATAAATCTATTCAAGCATAACTTGACGACCGTCTGGTCTAGTGGTTAGTGCTCCTGACTGCGAAACTTGAGGTCGCGGGTTCGAATCCCGCTGAGGGCAGATATTTGTGTGATGAACACGAGTATTTTTATGATTTGATATTTGATGTCCTATGTATTTATATATTTATCTATCTATATAAGTAAATATATCGTTGTCTAGTTACTATAACACAAGCTTTGCTTAATTTGGGACTAGGTTAATTTGTGTGGAATTGTCCCAGATATTTATTATAAAAAAAAAAAAAAAAAACTTATTCACAGTAATTTGCTCTTATTATTAGAGTTCCCGTAGAATTGTGTACACCAGTGCGTTTACCCTAGCACACAGTTTTCGCCAGATATATTTTAGGTGCCAACGTAACAGAAGGCGAGTCCACCGCTCTTAAGCATGGCTATACATACGACTTTGATTTTCTTCTTAAGCGTATGCAGGTTGAAGCTTACTTTCACTAATTCTTTTAATTATTAAGTTCAGAAAAACTCATTGATACAGTCAGGATTCGAACTTGCAATTTTTCCTGTTGCCGGCGAGTACACGAAACACTTTGCCATCATAGCTTTCTATCTGTCACCAATATAATGCAATACTTATAGCTATATTGGCGGTACTTCATACAAACACATTTTTATTACATCACTTTACGAATTTGTAACTTGAGTCTACTTAGGGGACACTTATGAGAGGGCGCAAAGATATTTTTTAAATGAAAACGAAGGAAAGACAAGGCTCTAGGGTACCCTATGCTCTTCGATAAAATTACATTGACATAAATGGGCCGATCATATGATGATCTTCAAAAAACCCCTGAACACAATTATTATAAATTAGCTTAGGGTTCAAATTCTGTTAAAACTTTATGATTGTAGACTTCTATTTAAACTCTGACAGTATGCTTAATTCCTCACGCCTTCCCACAAGGGTCCCGAAGGGGTAGGCAGACGTTTATAGGTAATACCCATACATACACCTTCCGCCAGAGATATATTTAATCATCACTCATGTATTTAAGTAATTTTTATATATATTTTTTGGCACCTAATATACCTCGGCGGAAAGTGAGTGTGTGGGTATTACCCATACACCTCTGCCTACCCCTTCTGGGACCCTTGTGGGAAGGCGTGAGGATATTATATATTACATACATACATACATATAATCACGCCTCTTTCCCGTAGGGGTAGGCAGAGACCACTTCTTTCCACTTGCTACGATCCTTACATACTTCTTTCGCTTCATCCACTTTCATTATTCTCTTTATATATTATATATTATGTTTATATATCGAATATAAACCAAAAATATGTTATTTTGGATTGAATTGTACTTACATATTGAGTCAATATTGAAGACAATTCACAATAACGTTGAAAATAGGAGGTCCAACATACTGGCATTACTGGCAGGTATTGCGCCGTGGAAAGTTAGGTAAGTGAAATAAAATGCCAGTGGGTTGAGCCCGCGCCCCAAGTTGGGATGCCTCCAATCGCAACGCGCTATTGATGTTCCCTTCTCCGGCAAATCATCTCAACGAGCTCACCAAACTATTTTGCATACATGATTTTGTCTTAAACAATGTTACCTAAACATTGTTGGAACTTCATACGGACTTTCATGAGACGCAAAAATTGTTATTCCGTTTCGTGGTAAAGGCTGTTTAATGCATAGACATGATAGATGATACAATCATAGATACAGATACAATCATGCCTGTTTCCCGCAGGAATCCTTACATACTTCTTTCGCTCCGTCCACTTTCATTATTCTCTTCATACATGCTCTTTAGTTTAGGGTACTCTTGACCTGGCCTTTTTTCAAGACGTCCCTAATTTGGTCTAGAAACGTCCGCCTAGGTACGCCCTTTCAACACTTTCATTCACACTCGCCTTATACACTTTTTCGTCAATCGTTCTTCATTCATTCTCTCGACATGGCCAAACCATCTCGATATTCATGTTTATATATATTCAACCCTTCCCACAAAGGACTGAAAGGAGCAGGCAGAGGTGTAAAAGCACGAGACATACCGACATGACATAAGGCCACTCGCTGTTTTTCAAGAACGACTATACATACATACTTATCTTTGAATATCTCCTCAAACTTACCCAGGTTCCTAACATGTTTTACTTTATAACAGCTTGTGGTGTGATAAATCACCTTTCTTGAGATCAGAACAAACTAATTCGTGCAGACCACCGCAGTCTGAAATTGTAGGCTAATACCTACTTGGCACTATTGTGCCGAGTAGGATAAAGAGGTAGGTATCAATATAATATATATAATAACCTCTTTATATACAGACTTCAATGCTATTTTATTGAAGTGAAGTGCAAGTCTTGAAAGGATTGGCGCTCTTCCTGCCTACGCAGTACCCGGCGCGATAATATGTTATATTTTTAAGATTCAACACGGAAGCTTAACAGTATACATATACTCGTATTATGTTGGATGTATTGTATAAACACAGTTTATATTGGAAGTCAAACTGTTATAGTTTGATGTAAGTTTAATTAAACACATTTTTCAGCTAAGCAATAAGTTACTCAGCGTCAGCACTAAAGTGTGGGGAATGTTTAATCTCGAATAGATAAGACGCGTACATTTTATTTCTCAAATAAGTACTAGAAGTACATTATTAATTCGTATTTCCGCTTGTAAATCTTATCTAGATGCCGTTGCTTAAACACATTCTCAAGAGTATCCAAGAAACGCTCAATGCTGTGTTGGGCGCGTGTTTACGTTTAAGACAATTTCCTTGGAATAGGAATCGAATCCCTTTGTAAATGCTACACGAGGACTCGCTACGAAGAATACTACAATAAGTACTTATTCAATTTGCTGTGGAGTCTAGTTATAAATTAGAGGGAAAGTCTATAATATTATTTATACAATTATTATTTAAGTCAACGCTGAGTTTAATTACTTTGACAGCTGCTTGGTTTGCCTACTAATAAGAAACGCTTGTAGGATTTTTTTTATTTAAGGCTCAACCTGTAATTATTCAATAAGTGTCGTATTAAAAAAGTGGGCATTAATTAGAAAAAAAGAGAATCGGCATAATCCCAAAGTTTTAGAAAAAGCTCTGAATTAATTATAATTAGATGAATTTTCAACATATTGAACCGCGAAGATTTTTTGCACAGCACGAGCATGCTTCCCGTACCTTCGTGTAGATGTCTTATCTTTACCAACTGAACTATAAAACCAACTTTAACCTAGTTTGCAGCAAAACGGCCTTTTGAACATTCCTGATAAACAATGTTTTCGTAAAACAGTTAATTGCGCTTTAATTATTGGCTTCCTGCTTGCCTAGTGTTGGTGTTCGCAGCTTTTTTCCTTATTACGTTGTGCCTATGTACCAACATCATAACTTCATGTTGTTAAAGTCAAATCAAGTATAATAGAGGAGTAAGGCTTTTTTTACCGTAAGTTCTTTGTTTACGTATCTACATCATCATCATCATCAGCCCACACAAGTCCTCTGCTGGACATAGGTCTCCCCTAATGAGCGCCATAGCAACCTGTCTTCAGCCTGCTGGATCTAGCATCTGCCATACCTACATACACGTACCTACATGCATATCCAAAATACCAATTAACCAGAACACATCAAAATCAAAATCAAAAAATCAAAATCAAGATATTTTATTCAACGTAAGGGACACAGGGAACACCTATTGAACGTCATATACTTAACAAAAACTAAAGTTACCACCGTTTCCAAGGAAAATACCCGCCAGGAGAAGAAACGGCGAAACAAACTCCCCGGTTCTCTCTTTTAACATTTGTTCCCTTTTACGTAGGGGTAGAAAAAGGTATATTTAGGTCAGGGTTTGATTAAAAATAATTGATCACTAGGTAATATAACATCACACTTCATCCATAACTATATACATACATGATATAATAATAATCCAACACAAAAGCTTATATTAAAAATATATTTCTATTTCGTAGTGTTTCTTAAAATCGCTTGGAGAAAATTCCCACATATACTATCCATATGGTAGGCGCGAGTGTTGAGGTATCATTTTGTGCTATCTCACTTTGGTGAACGATAAATATTTGACGTCGGCATTCGATCCACGCTGGCAAGTAGGTACATAACCATTTGTCAGATGATCCGAGGCGGATTGACGTCACGTACAATTGATGTGCACCGATATAAACTATTAGACGTTGGGCTCGATCGCTCAATACGGTGAAATCGTAAAGGAAACGTAGTCAAATCGACACCAGGGCGCGGGTGTACGCCGCTTGCCGGGATTCTCGCGATTTATGAGGCAATATGTTTAACGTCTAGTACGGGAACCCTCTCTGAACATAACGGGGCTGTTACGTAAACAGATTGCTTGCGAGTGGTGGGCCGACGCTCTAGATATCGGCCTACGAACGAGTCCTACACTTATAACTTTGTACCAAATCGACGACGACATTTTGTTCTTTGTAAAGCTCGTTGCATACGAATAGCCAGCTCCGTCGGCAATTCGAGAACAATATCAGAATATTGCCGCTCCTGTCGAGATTTTCTTACTGCATAAATTGCTATGAGCTGCTCAGGTATTTTATATTGCTGAGTCCTCTAATATATTTCCTACGTACATCCGGTAGTGATAGCCCTGGCTGAATCGATTGTAAGTATAGCTTAATACTGTCATCAATTGACCGTTTGTTTCATTTGGCATTAGTATAGGTACATCTTTAAGGTCAACCATACTATTTCGTATATCTGTGATATATTGTTGTAATGAGTGAAAATGCTGAAAAATATGAATATCAAAGAGGCCGTATATTGTGTTCGATCTATCATTGCATGGCATGGCGCTGGAGGATATGCATAAGTAAATATTTATCGACCCATAAGGCTTTGCTGGAAGTCGGTGCGGCCGGCGACCGACGCGCTGCAAGACTTATAAGGCCACAGTCGCGTGACCCACGGAAGATTCTTAATTTTGATTACGGCCTGTATACTACGCCTGTATTATTATTCATCAGACGGCTCACTTGCTGATGATGTTTGCTTTATAAGCCAAATAGACACACATAGATTTCAGGAAAGCACAGGAACTTATCATATTATTCACATTAGATCTTTGCAGGGTATGAACGTGTTGCAAGTTTTCAAAGACGGACGCTAATTGCGGCACCATCGGCTCGCATACTTGGTTGCCACATTTGGGGTAAAAAAACATATTAATTACCTTTTATTTGTTACCTTCAACAAGAGACCAATAAATTAAAGATTCAGCCTGATGTGCCCTTTCATCGGCAACATCGTGGTTCCTTAGATCCTGCAATAGTAAGGCAATACATTTTAAAATAAAACGGTTTCCTCAAACACGGATCGGCTACGTGGAGCAATAAATTGTGCCACTATGCAAAACTCGCCGTTAGCTGCATTCAGTTTAAAGTTCAACTTACCATTTACGAGACCAGTTTAGCGAGCTAAAATAAAACGTAGTTTTGTTACATACACGTTATACGACATTAACTTAAAGGCACAGACTGAAAGCGCTGCATTTGACTTGTGAAAAGACACTGGTTTTCTATTGTTGTTTTTAAAGTAATAAACTTAGAACTGGACCGAAATAACCCACTTTTATAAGTGAGAGAGATATATACCATATCCCAGGCCGTTTGCTTACAAGATTTTTCTTTCATCGTTTTCTTCCACCGCTCGTGGCATGAGAAACCACCGTTTTTAAGGACCCGTGAGTAAAATACTCATTGGTGCGAACAACCGGGATTTGAAAGAGTAATGTTGACTTTGTAGGTCTTCTTAAACTCGGTTACCACGGCTCCAAGAGTTTATACTTCCTTATTTAATTAATTCGAGTTAAGTAATTTGTGAGCTTTTGCAAGCTGTTCTTAGAAGTTTTCTCATGTTTTAGTTTTTTTATACCGGCGAAGTATCACATTCGACCTACCGCTGCAGAGATTAGCAATATTTATTAGTACTTATTTATTAATAGAATGACTGCGCTTGTTTCTACGAAGTTACAAAACGGATTGTAGCAAGCCAGAGCAGCAGTATCTTATTTAATCCGCTTATTTAATTAAAAACAGGTTTAAGTTAAACTTTTCATTTAAAGTCTGACTTCGATGAAAAGTAATTTATTCCCTCTGACTTCGTCTTGCCTCCGTGTTTAGGACACATCTTTAGATCTGTCATTGAATGAACGTACTTTTTGAACATACGGTGTTTACCTTTACCTTAGAGGTCGTGTTGTAACAAATCACAGGATTTAAGTTAAGTTTCTGATAAAACTGATTGATCATTACAGACCATCATCGGGTTTTTCGGTTATAGTTTATGAGCACGTTTCTGAGGTGAATAAAAAAAAAACATCCGTTTATGACACGGACACGTTGAAGCAGTTCCGTCTAACTGAAGGTCGGGTAGTAGATAGAAACGAGGTTTAATGTTTAGTCAAGGAGGTTGTTCTATCACCAAGCAAACTTTAAAAATTTATACTTATATACAAACATGTTTTATGACCGTTCTTAAGATATATTTATTACGCTATAAAAAAGTAGTTCTACTCATAAATGTCTTAATTAAAGTGTCTTCCAGCACATTCAACATTCTTGTCGCTTGCGTATGGCAATGCTTTCAAAAGTCTTATATCATAAGAAAGACACAAGTATTTACCCACAACTAGAGGAAAACCCATAAAGAGGGTAGTTAGATAAATAGATTGCTGGACGCGAGGAGGGCGAGCGCCTCCAAACTGCCGGTTAATAGAGAGAAATGCTTATAGAAATCAACAGTTACTTTCATACTCTCCACCGTGACCTGGTTACTGAATTAAATAATGATAGGCGAGGCTTTGCGCTACGTACATGGGAGGATACCGCGCATACTCAGCACTTCATTCACGAAAGGTATACGGACTAGATTAAAATTCGCACTATTTTACTTGGATTATAAACATTTTATAGAACCGTAGTAGTCGTGTGGTTCGAGTCGCCTGCAACTCAAACATTGCAAGTTTGAATTTTAACTCATCATCATCATCATCAGCCCACTCTAGTACTTGCACACCTCTGCCACCCTTCGGGTTAGACAGATGCTTACATGTGCCTAAGGGCAATTATAGACTCGCCATCCATCTCCAACACCATATTGGAACTTATTTCACGTTTTGAGGAAATGTGGGTGTAATTTAACCGTTGCCTACCCCTTTTCAGAACCCTTATACAGGTGAAGTGGGAATACAGTATTTGCTATAAATTCTTATTCGGCCTTTGTAATTTTTCTTACGGTTTGAGGGAAGCGTTTGTTGACCGAAATTTAATGACGATAAATCGGCAGGATTCATTTCTCATCATGCCCTACCTTTCAGAGGGTATATTAAGACCGGTCTTTGTTGGTAGGTATATTGGCGTACAATAAAATTTAAATTGACCAATCTAGCTTGAAATGGCTGCGATCTATCTATCATTGTGGCTGAAACCGTAGCGGTTGGATGCCAGATTTAGATCAAAGCGATTCCTATCCGACTTTCGTGAACTATTTTACTGGATAAATCGAGTAAACACTTTTAACATTTATTGTATTATGTTGATTCCCGCGACCTCGACTTGAATTTGGTGGGGCGCGTCTTCGTGGATGGCACTATCTATATCTTCCAGCATTAGCAGCAGATATTCCTTAGTTGTTATAAGCTTGCTGAAAACTAGAAGTATCTTCATGTCATCTTCATTTCTCAGGCACACATTTGCGTATATCTTTGAATTTCATCTTAGACTAATACATCCAGGTTTTCACAACGCCTTTCCGATAAATATAAAGCTCGCTAGGTGAAACTAAGAAATAACTGCGCTTGAGATTAAACTAGTTAATATAATAGCGGGTTGGATTATTTGAGCGTACGGGTCTGAAACTTTTAACCATTGTTAAAAAGTTCAAATCACTA
>JACCPG010005367.1:0-15668 GCA_016069955.1 Drepana arcuata
GGTCGGTGCCCGCGACACTACCCCACTACCTCACTACCTCCCTACCCTCCCCAAACCGAACACTCCCCCACCGGCGCTGTACGCGGCGCAATGGACGCAGCACTGGGTGGGTGCCCGCGACACTACCCCACTACCTCACTACCCTCCCCCCACCGAACACTCCCCCACCGGCGCTGTACGCGGTGCAATGGACGCAGCACTGGGTCGGTGCCTGCGTCACTTCGCCAGAGATATATTTTAGGTGCCAACGTGACAGATAGCGAGTTACTCGTGCACGTTTACATACGCCTTCGAATTTCTTCTCAAACGTATGCAATTTTCCTCTGGGAGTTATTCTTCAACGTAAAGCTTAATATAGCGTAGTGTGGCTAATAACACAGTTTGTAAATAATACTCATGTTACAGTCGGGGTTCGAACTCGTAACCGTTGTGGTGCAGGCAAGTACTCGAACCACTTCTTTTCGACCACCTCGGCCATAATGTAAAAAGTAAAAAATAGCTTGAACCTTCACGGTCGTCGTGTACTAGATCTGCTACGCTCTCGGAGCCCAAATGAGTCCCCGTCGCAGACTTGCTCAATATTACCTGCAGCTGTGTGCCAATTACATACATATAACATATGTAGATACATAGAGCTGCATGTCAACATGAGGCCGGCTGCAAGCAGCCAGCGAGTCGCCAATGGTCGCGCGTGTGCAGGTGTACTGGCTCGGGCCGCTGGGCGGGGCGCTGGCGAGCACGCTGCTCTACGTGGGCGTGTGGCGGCCCGCGCCCAAGCTGCAGGCCTAAGCCTAGGGCGGCGGGCCGGCCTCTGGGGCGGCGGGCCAGCCTCTGGGGCGGCGGGCCGGCCTCTGGGGCGGCGGGCCGGCCTCTGGGGCGGCGGGCCGGCCTCTGGGGCGGCGGGCCGGCCTCTGGGGCGGCGGGCCGGCCTCTGGGGCGGCGGGCCGGGCCGCGGCTCATCAGTCGCAACGTACAAATGTATATATATAGTAACGTATTACGACACAGCCGACTATAATGATAATTTATTGTGCATAAAATTGGTTACATGTTTATGCACACCAATAGGTAGTTAGTCTAAGCATAGTATAAAGAGAGGGAGTAAGTAGGCTATCTCCGGCCCAATTCTCGATATAATTGCCTACTGTCTTAGGGTTGTCACTTTTAGCTAAATATTAGGCGCGGCTGGTCGCGCTTCGCGCAGCCACTGAAGGCGTCTGAAATAAAAAGCACATTTAATATACATTAGGTATATATAATAAAAAAAAAAATAAAGTGACTGAAATATTATCATTAAAAGAAATAAAAACAACATTAAAAACTAACGACTGTCTCTTAGACTATAATCGTATTTGTTGTTATGATTCGAACTTTGTTTTATATGTATTTGATTTACTATTAGTCAATTAGGTACTCGTACATACTTATTTTGAATTACGATTTTCTGTAAGTAGGTAGGTACTTAGTTACTATACCTACAATACTGAGAAATCGGCATAACTAAACGTAAACAAAGAAATAGCGAAATATCAAAAGTACCTAATACATTCTAGTAGGAAATTAGGCCTACCTACCTACTTCCTATGTGATAGAAAACTAATACAAACAAAAAATATCTCCTCCTCCTCTCTCGTAGATCTCATCACCAAGTAAAATTATATTATGCTAGAATAAGTGACTAACTTACCTTTCCTGTTCAATAGGTAATCTGAACAGACACAGGTCTGGAATCGATGAATTATTAAGACACCCAAACACAGCAATACGTTCTTCTGCGATTATCAGACATTTTGATGATGATATTGATGAATAAATCATTTAGCGGTGCCGAAAAGCCGTGACGCGCGCGCGAACCTTGTGCAGTGTTAGCCCCGACTGGCGCACTGAGAAACGGGTCGAGATTTTGTTAAAGTGTGCGTGCGTCGACACATAGATACAATAGCGCACACATACAAGCCGCGCGCGGTGCGTTTGTATGAAGATAACCTACTTGCTCTCTTTATACTATGGTCTAAGAGCAAGTTAAGCAACTATGTTAACTAAATAACTGGCACAGAAATTATATTAGAGTAATAATAATATAATAATATAATATAATATAATAATATATATATAATATAATATATCCTCACGCCTTCCCACAAGGGTCCCCGAAGGGGTAGGCAGAGGTGTATAGGTAATACCCACACACCCACTTTCCGCCAGAGGTATATTAGGTGCCAACGTGACAGATGGCGAGTCCATCGCCGTTACTCAAGCACGACT
The DNA here is from genome assembly GCA_016069955.1 of Drepana arcuata. Taxonomy (NCBI): domain Eukaryota; kingdom Metazoa; phylum Arthropoda; class Insecta; order Lepidoptera; family Drepanidae; genus Drepana; species Drepana arcuata. The sequence goes on from JACCPG010005367.1 coordinate 2,266, forward strand.
ATACATACGCCTTTAGGATTTCTTCTCAGACGTATGCAGGTTTCCTCTCGATGTTTTCCTTCACCGTAAAGCTCGTGGTGTGACTAATCACTGTACTTAAGTTTTAGAAAAACTCATTGGTACAGTCGGGATTCGAACTTGCGACCTTTGCGTCGCAGGCAACTGCTCGAACCACTCGGCCACCACGGCTCTTATATTAGAGTAAACATATTTTATATGTATACCATGTACATTCTTCTCTTTCGCACACGTCGTTTCCATCGCCAGTATTGAAACAGCCTAATATATTTGTAGCGCCATCTGTCGGAAGCCAAATAGTACTTTTATCTCGTATCGACGTCTATCGGTTGTAATAAATGTTGTATAAATGGAGCACATGCTGTCCCGCAGATGCTGTAGGTCACCATTATCTCGTACTGACAAGATATGAGTGCATGTTATGCACTCATCGGACCGCCTAGCCCGGCGCTCGCTCGGCCCGCGTATCGGTCACCTCGGCCACTATGACTGCTTACGAGGAACAGGAAGGTGGCTCGGCATTAGCGTAGCGCTCACAGCGGCGCACTGCCAATGTCGCGGAGTGGCTCACCTTGGGCGCGTGCCTCTGCGCAGTAGCGAGCCGGCCGCAACCAATGCTGTAGCAGAGAGCGCGGCGCAATAGCGCGGTATCGCCAGTGTCGCCAGTGTCGCCAGTGTCGCCGCCCCGCGATAGCCGCGGCCGGCGGGTTATCGCGCTCACGCTGCCGCCGCGACGTGTGACGTGCGCACTGACGACCGAACTGTGGCTGCTATTTGTTTTCGCCGGTTGTAGGAAGGCAGCTACTTTTCTATACCTTTGCCATATACAACTTGCCACGCCCCGTAGGTGCTCCGGGAGAAACTTATAAGTTTGACTATGAATCGAGAATGGTCTTGGCACGTCTTTAATTTATTATAAAATTACAAAATAAAAATTTAATCTACGAAGCTGAATATTATTTTTGTTCATGGCATTGGGAAGGCCCGAGAGGTAGGCGGATGTGACGTGTGTAGTCAGTACCCACACGTCCACTTTCCGCCAGATGTATTTTAGGTGCCAACGCGACAGATGGCTAGCCCTTCGACGTTTCTCAAGCATGCGTCTTTGAATTTCTTCTCAAACGGTTGTAAGTTTCCTCTGGATGTTTTCCTTCACAGTAAAGCTTGCGGTGTGAGTAATCACTGTACTTAAGTTCAGAAAAACTCATTGGTACAGTCGGGATTCGAACTTTGCAATATCTGTGTAACAGTAAACTCCTCGAACCACTCAGCCACCATGGCGCTGGTTATGAACTAGTATTGAAAAACAATTATTAGCCAGAAGGCGATGGCGTTAGTCGCCAATGTCCCAAGTGAGCCTCCAGTAGCTGCGGCAGCTCCGGCCATAGTCACCACGTGTGCATTATTAACACATTATTGTACTACAAGATGGCCGGACATGTGTATGTGTAATGTAATACATTTGGAGCCACATGTCGCCCGCGGAGTCTCTCGCCTAACATTTTATTTCATTGGTATATATATATTTTTTGGATTGGATTTTTATTCCGGATTTCTTTTTGCCGGTATAATACATATTGTATGTGTTAATCCAGCGAATATTCTATCTCTGAGCTAAACTTCATCCAATTCAGTTCAGTAGTTTGAGCGAATTAGTCTTTTCCGTGGGATATGGTGTGTACCAGTGCTAGGGCTGGTGCCGGCACAGGACTGGAGGCAGCCAGCTCGAAGCAGCCAGCACGAGGCAGAGGCAGCCAGCACGAGGCAGAGGCAGCCAGCGCGTGTCTCGTGTGGCCAGGCTCGGCGCACGGCCCAGTACAGCTCGGCCACGGCCCAGTGCGACGCCAACACTCCGCCACTGCGCTCGCGCCGCCGTAGCACTCGCTGCTAGCGCCCTCCTCCGCCGCACACACCGCCGCGCAGTAGCCGCAGTAGCCGCAGTAGCCGCAGTAGCCGCAGTAGCCAGCACACAGCGCACGCACGGTAGCCACAGCACACACGACCCCCGCAGTAGCAAGATGCCGGAAGACGGTGCGTACCCTCAGCCCGGAATGGCGACTTTACTTATCTAGTGCCTATAAGGAGCGACGCCTACTAGAGAGGCCGCGGCCGACCGCTCTTGGACTTACCTGATGTTCATTTAATAATTAGCTTCCGATATAAAGCGGCCCGATGGCCGTGGATATAGACGTGTAATGGTTCGCTGGCCTCTGTCGAGGTCCAAACTTCATGTCCTAGTCGAAGCGTAAATAACAAATCCGGCGCGTTCGTTGAAATCTCTTACAGCGAGATATAACAGTCGGAAGCCATCGCGCGCTCCGTAAATAACTTGCCGCTGCGGCGACTCATTTAGTTATTCGTTGACGTCGAGTACTTGACATTATGTAGATTCCGAGTTCGGCGAGCAGGGCGCGAGTGCCCCGCGGCATTAGCACGTTGGCGACCACGCACGCCAACGTTGGCGACCACGCACGCCAACGTTGGCGCACAGCCCGTCGGGTGCATGCGCCCACGTGCTAATGTCACCTCTACAGCAGTGCCTGTTGATGATGCACACTCGCCGTCGGACGGACTCGTTCTTTAAATACATTCAACGGCGACACGAGCGACGGCGTGGGGCAATAATACTGGCGGGCCGGCTCTGGATGTCGCAGCGGGCGGCCAGCCCCCGCCTCCTGCCGCTGCCTACCGCTGCCTGCCGCTGCCTACCGCTGCCTGCCGCTGCCTAGCATTTATCACATCCCTGATTGTGTATAGTTGCTAACTATATAAACTTAAGTACCTACTATATAGATAGACTAGCGGTCCGTCCCGGCTTTGCACGGATGGACATAAGACTTTTTTATAGAAGAAAATATAGCCTACTCACTCAGGGTGAATGTAGCTTTCCAATCGATAAATAATTTTTCAAATCGGTCTAATAGTTTGGAAGCTTACCACGCCACGCGCCACCCTCCACTATGGTGCGACCACTCATATATATATCCAAGGAATATTATCTATTAGTAATTATCATTCATCATCATAGAGACCTACCGGAATATCGTTGGGCGCGTTGGGATATATAACGTAACATTTAGTATGCTATACCGACCGGGGAAATTGGATTAAACGAAACGAAACTGTTTCTCTTCGCTGTTTCAATGTTAATGAATATTTATATTAGGCTTGTTGTTCACATGTATCACTACATTGGAATCATTGGATATTGAACAAAAGGCCACTTTGAAAAGCAATGAACTAATGTTGTATTACTATATATATATAGTAATACAACATTAGTCCCCTTCGGGGACCCTTGTGGGAAGGCGTGAGGATATATATATATATATATATATATATATATCTACAAATGTATTCGATGTACAATTTAAATACTGCTATTAACTAATAGATAATCGAAGTAATTCAAATATATTTATTAATAAATAATGATGAGGACAAAGAGGTATTCGATCGAGAGGCTCGACATTATCACATAAATAATTCATTAATTCATTGCGCAGTTGACAAATGTGTTATTACATTTGACAGGCACATGTTTATATCTGATACAAATTGTTATTATTTTAATTATAAGCTTTAATGTGTATACTGTTGGTGTGTCTTTAAATAAATAAATAAATATTTTGAATGCATAAGATTTATGTAGGCTTATGCTTATGGTATCACAATGAATGAATTGTAAAGATCAATACTCAAACATGTATATAATGCCGACCACGAAGATGCGCCCCACTACAATTAAGACTCGGCCCATACTGCCCGCATCCCGCGACTCCCTCGCCTCGTGGAGTGGATGCCACTATCTATACCGCTTACCTATCTGACATTTCTTATCATCTTTGATTTCTGCTTATTTGTTACTTTTAACATATATAAAATAATAAACAAGTTCAAAACGTAGCACCTCATTTGAATTGTCTCTGCCATAGCAATGGGACAGATCATAGTTGCCGGCTATGATCTATTAATGTATATAATATATTGTGTCACCCGTCATGACAAAGTGTTCAGCGATAGGTACATATAACGTCTATATGTGTGTTATTGTCATGTATATGATTACATTTTGATACTCTTCCAGCCACGTTGCGCATTGGTAGCACCACGAGCGTACTAGCGACTAGCGACTAGCGACTAGCGAGTACTCACTTGACGGTTGGCACCTTTTGTAGTCACTAGGCTTGCGGCGCTCAGGCTCACTGAGCGCGCAACTGCGCTCGCGCTAGAGTACCTACGACTGGTGGCAGCGGTGGCACCGGTGGCGGTGGTGGCGGTGGTGGCACTGGTGGCGGTGGGAGGCTTAGGCATTCGCTGTCGGCGCTGTTACCAAATGTTATCGCAGCCGCCCGCCTCGGGGCAAGAGAATACGCGGCGGGCCACTTGAGCCACTTCACTGATAATAATCCGCTACAGATTTAATCTAGAACGGCGCGTAGGTACCTACCGTTCGATTACTGTCTATCGATACTTACAACTCGGTCTCGTCACCCGCGGCCCCTACACTCATACTGAATAAACATAACGCTAAACGAATAAGAGGATGCCGACGTTCTAGAAATGAGTAACTGTACAGGTAGGTAGACGTCGCGCGTGTGGCGTGTAGCGTAGTGTAGTGTGGCGTGGTGTAGTGTAGTGTAGTGTAGCGCAGTGCAGCAGTGGAGTGTGTGTGCAGCGGCGCTGGGCGCGCGGCTGCGGCGCTGCTGGCGCGCGCTGCTGAGCGAGCTGCTGGCCACGGCGCTGCTCGTGGCGCTGGGGCTGGCGGCGCTGCTGCCGCTGCCCGGCAAGGCCGTGGCGCTGGCGCACCCCGCCATGGCCTTCGGCTGCGTGGTGGCGGGCAACGCCGTGGCCTTCGGGCCCGTGTCGGGCGCGCACATGAACCCGGCCGTGACGCTGGCCGCGCTGCTGGCCGGCCGCCTGGGCCCGCTGCGGGCGGCGGGCTACGCGCTGGCGCAGGCGCTGGGCGCGCTGCTGGGCTTCGGCGCGCTGCTGGCGCTGCTGCCCGTGGCCAGTCCTCAGGGCTGCACGGCGCCCGCCGCCGGCGTGGGCCCGGCCGCGGCCGCCGCGCTGGAGGCCGTCATGACGGCCGCGCTGGTGCTGGCCTGCTGCGCGCTGTGGGCGGCGCACGACGAGCGGCGGCCCGACCACGCGGCGCCCGTCAAGCTGGGCCTGCTGGTGGCCGGCCTCATCTACGCGGGCGTGAGTACCCCACCCCCCCCGACGCCGACGCGCGCCCGCTCTATCCTGGCTGACGCGAGCCTCGTCCGCAGGGCAACGCGACGGGTGCCAGTTTGAACCCCGTCCGCAGCCTGGCGCCGGCCCTCCTGCACGGGCACTGGGACCACCAATGGGTGAGAGCGTTAGCGTTATCGCTTTACGCGTAACTTCGATTTCGTTCAAATTGAGTCGACACAAAATTGTGAAAGCCGCGAGTCGCCGCGGTGGCCGAGCGCAGTCGGGATTTAAACGTTTGAATCCCGACTGTAGCGATGAGTTTTTCTAAGTACGTTGACTAGTCACACCGCGAGCTTTACGGTGAAGTAAAATATCGAGAGGAAACCTGCATGAGAATCGATTCAAAGACGTATGTATAGTCGTGCTCGAGTAGCGACGACGGACTCGACTCGCCTTCTGTCACGTCGGCACCTAAAATATCTGTGGCGGAAATTGGGCGTATAGGTATTACCTATACACTTCTCTCTACACCTTCGGGGACCCTCGTGGGAAGGCGAAAGGCTATATGTATAGGATTAACAAAAAAAAGCTGGCAATAAGCATTCGTGCCGTATCTACTGTTGACTGTGCGTCTTTGCACAAGCTATGAGCTAGGGATGTCCCTCGCGTGACCGCCTCCGTGGCCAGGTGTACTGGGTGGGCCCCCTGAGCGGCGCGGCGCTGGCGGCGCTGCTGCACCGCGTGCTGCTGGCCCCCGCGCTGGGCCCCCGCCTGGGCCCCGCGCTGGGCCCCCACCTGCGGGAGGCCTCCGACGGCCCCACGCCAGAGACGCTGCCGCTGCACGACAAGCCCTAACACTACCGGCATTCTTCCATTCTGTATATTACATTCTTGTTGTTGTTTACGAGTTTTTTTCAGTACTTAACCGAATACTGCCACCTCAGCCTAATGAATAGTTCTTAGTTTGCCTCCAACCCCATACAATAGTATGATACTTCGAGTGCTCGACGGTTGTTAGGTCCGAAGCAACCCCGCCGGCAGGTAACCCTTCCTCCTCCTTCGTCCCTTACAATAGCATCCTATCATGAAGACGATGACGACGTGCACGGTTAGCAGTCATCAGTCTCTATGACAAGCTCAATAAATCGTGAAATGTGTGGACTTCCACAGGGTTTTGATTATCTAAAGTTATAGTTGGAACATCAATTTGTGGAAATAAATGACTACACTGTAAACTCAATATAAACACTTATCAGACTGAGTGTTATAAACAGTGGTTGTTAAATAGGGAGAAATAAAAAGTCTTGTTACCGAGGTTAGCAAGTGCAAGTTCAACTTACAAAAGAATTGTCTTTTTACTCATAATGTCTTATATTACATAGAATGACTGGATTGCCAGTCCAAATCCAAGTAACCAAGTGCATCTAGACAACAATTAAATCAAATAAAACACTCATTTGCACCAGTTGTGCTATGTGTGAGCCACCCTTGAGAGCCACAGTACAACAAATGTTTGATTTAAGATATGTTTTTAGCTTGTTAAGTTTTGATAAAAAGTACATTTTGTGATGATATTATAACTATTTAGCTGTATGCAAATCTCCAGTAAATAGATATATAAACAACAAAACAGCAGACAAAACAATGTACACAGCTACAGTTCTTATAAACTTCTACAACTTTCAAAATATGGTAAATGATTTTGAATTCAGTAAGTTGTTAATAGGGTTGAGCAGGACACTATGTAAATAGAGACAATTACATACTTACATATCACACCGAGTCCCTAACGGACGGGGCAGAGAGCATAGAGTGTATTATTGTATAGGAAACAAGGTAAACCAACCAAAGTCAAGAACCTACATTGTTTTAAGGAATTTGTTGTTACCTTGAGTGACATTACTGTAGTATATCAAAATAAATAAAATTGATTATGACAGATTTATAAATCAAAGTTTAGCTACGTAAAGTCTATCCATATTCCATATATACAGGATGTGGCATGGACACATTTAATTGGTTAATGTCACAACTACAAAACATCAATTGGAATTAAAGAAAATGCTACAATGATTCCACCTCATCACACAAGACCAGGAGTTTACCAGATTCAATCCTTGACTATTTCCTGCAGGTTCAAATTGCCATGTATGACCATTGTGTGCTCTTGTCTCAGCATAACTTAAAGCTATGAAACAGCATATACAAAAATAGATACATTTATTAGCCTTTTACAGAAATCATCTCATAAAGAGAAATCTATTACCACACCTGAAAATACTAATTAATTACAAAAACTGAAATCTAGCCATATTCAGTAACGGAATCCAGTCAGAATGTTTATTCTGACTATGGAATATTCACAATTTAAACAACTTAAATTAAGAAAGACCCTTCATTTCATCAGCAATGAAATTAGTTAGTATTTAAGCAAGGATATAGCTAATCTATAATAATAATATAATATATCCTCACGCCTTCCCACAAGGGTCCCCGAAGGGGTAGGCAGAGGTGTATAGGTAATACCCACACACCCACTTTCCGCCAGAGGTATATTAGGTGCCAACGTGCCAGATGGCGAGTCCATCGCCGTTACTCCAGCTACATACGCCATTGAATTTCTTCTCAGACGCATGCAGGTTTCCTCTCGATGTTTTCCTTCACTGTTCAGCTCGTGGTGTGACTAATCACTGTACTTAAGTTCAGAAAAACGCATTGGTACAGTCGGGATTCGAACTTGCACCCTTTGCGTCGCAGGCAACTGCTCGAATCACTCGGTCACCACGGCTTCTTTTCACTTACCTAGAGTACTTAGATAGAACCTACATGTAAACACAACAAAATTTTGACATTCAATCAAATTCAATGAGGCTAGAGGCAAATATTATTATTATTATAATCTCTTCTAAGTTTAGCCACAGACTTCAACCATAAACTAAAAGTATTTTTGACATCAAACATTGTCATATATTAAAGATCATAATGTAGTGGCCTTATGAATGTTAATCTGTAACTAAATATATAAACGCGTTGGCTCTAGCTATAGGTTTATATGATTAGTGAGTATAATATATGTAATGTTTTTCGTTTTTTATTATAATTTTTCGAATGTTTTCCTTTTTTATTTTTAATTGTTATAAATGAAAATATTGTTGATTTAGCCCGATCCGATTGTAACCGGACTACCACTAGCAGATAGCATGGGCGGGCACAGCTAGTCAAGTATAAAAGTACAGTATCATCACACAGATAACACATTGTTTTTATTTTTTTACAAAACTTAATGTTGATCGGTGGAGCACTCGAGCAGACAGCAGAATGTAGCCAGCCGTAAGACTACTATCCGTGTCGTGCATAAATTATATACATATATTAAAAAAAAAAATCTAATCCATAGACTACTATTAATATACTAGAGATCTATCTAATCAACCAAGTAGTACATAAGTAAGAGACAAGTACAAAGTAATAATAACAGTTAATTAATTAAATTGCACTTCTTATGAATAACACACAGAACGGAATTGTATTGTAGCTCTTCTTAGTTGTTACCCTACCAGACAAGCAAGTCTTAACCTATAAAGCCAAAAAGTTTTGTGATAACATTAATAACCCTAAAACCGTTACCTACTGCGATCCAATTTAGTTGTAATAACATATATTAAAAAAAATATAGGACTACCTGAAGAAGTCTTCTGGACCACAAATCAAAATAATTCCAATGGATGTAAACCATGATTCCGAAGAAGAAGCCATGCAAGATAACCAAGGAGAACACTTAAGATTCCGGATTAAAGTTTGTGCAAGTCAGTTAATAAGTGACTCTCGCGCGCGTTTCTACGTGAGCGTGAGCGGTGCGCGGCGCGTGAGCTGGCTGCAAGCGCGCGTGCAACGGCTGCTGGCGCTGAGCGCGCCGCTACAGCTCGCCAGCCGCGGGCACTGGCTGCCGCCCGACGAGCCGCTGGCGCCGCTGCTGGCGCCCGACGACCCGGTCGAGTGAGTCCGCACACGTTGCCGGGTTTGATTACCAGTATACTGCCTTGCAGCTGGCTAATAACATGAAAGCAACTCCATTGCCAGTTGATAGCATAATATGTGTTGCTTAAGGTATTTCAGTACTGAAAAATTTGTGTTTTTGAGGTCTGCCAATCACACTGACATGGATTTGATGTCTTTTGATTATGATTTAAGTAACAGCAGTCACGGACTGGGACATTGTTTTCAAAATACATTGGATTTTTTAATTATTATTAAGTAAAACAAAGTAGCAGTCCTTGCCCGTGTCCTTAAGTATATGTTTGTGTGCAATTACTACCATTAACATTAACTGTAATGTTGATTGCATAGTTCACTTGATCTTAATATTAATTAGAACTATTATTACTGGTTTAATTATGGTATTGTTGAATCACAGATATAAATATGAGTTGCATGCATTCAATATTAATCTCTTCACTAATGTGAATTAAAAGGACCAAATGGATATATTTTTTTTCTTTTTTTTTTTAGTGTAATTCCATTTGAACAAGACAGTAATGAAAAAAAGATAAGCCATGTTGAGAGGCCAAAGTCACAAGATGATTTATACAATCATAAACAAAGAGCATTGCTGCTGCTCGAGCGGATAAACAATAGGCCATCAGCTCAGGTCAGTGAGGATTCTGTGGAGCATGAGGTTATTGAAGACGCAGCAAGGACCATGTCACAAGATGGCCGTGTGTGCTCTCCCCCTGCAACGGCGTGTGACGCGCCGCCCGCACCTGGGCTGGACAAGCGACCGCGGCGGCGTCGCCTGCGCTGTCGCCGCCGCCGGCCTCGCACGCTCTCCTCGCAGTCGCCCGCTCTGTCGCCCGCACGGTCGCCCGCTCGGTCGCCCGCACGGTCGCCCGCTCAGTCGCCCGCACAGTCGCCAACCCAATCGCCCGGCAAAACAGCCGGCCTGTCGGAGTCTCAAACGTCCGCAGCAGTCAGTGCAGACCCTAAGGGCTGCCAGCACCATGTACTACGCAATAAAGACTCGACTAAACGCCACGCGCGTCTCGTACACGCTCTAGACGTATAAGTGTCTGTATTCTCTGTTATAAGTTTACGTTACGGATTTCTATAAATTTATTAAAACCTTTAGAACTAAAAGCATTAATTTATTTCAGTGTTGTTTTTTTTTTTTGACAAAAAATTGTGCATATCCATACATAAGATAGCAATTTTTTTATTTATTTTTTTTATTTTTACATTTTATATTAGCTTCACCTGTATGTTTGTAACCGACTTCTTTGGGCGGATTTTGACTCACTTTAAACGGCCAGATTTCGTTCAAACTTTGTATTTATCGAGGACCGATGACAATACACTAATTTGATAAAATTATTCCATTTTTATAAACCAAACTAAAAAGTAGATAATAAACAAGTTTAAAAACCTAAAAAAACACGCTTTTTATAGAAAACCGAACTAAAAAATAGAAAATAAATATAAAAAAAATTTTATATAAATGAATCAATGACTCTGGACACCATGGTCTATCCTACATCAGCAGTGCCGGCCGATATCACGTCATTCCTCCATAAATGACTTGATACGCCGGGCTCTGGTCAGCGCCGGCGTGCCTGCTGTGCTGGAACCAGTCGGTCTCGCTCGCGGCGATGGCCGGAGGCCGGACGGTATGTCCCTGATGCCATGGAGGATGGGTCGGCCCTTAGTGTGGGACGCTACGTGTGTCGATACACTGGCTGATACTGATTTGGAACAAATATTTTATCTGTAAGTAGTAAGTTTCAACTGTTATATGTAAATATTATTAATTATTGTTTTTGTTGTTGTTATTATATATAATATAAATAAATAATCACGGAAATAAAAAAAAAATAAAAATTGTATTAAGAAAAAAAAGCATGTGGTTTTAATTTTTTTTTTTTTAATAACACGTCAATAGATGTCGCTAACCTGTTATTAAACAAGCTATGGTTTCGTTCCTAAAGTTGCTCAACTAGCTTGCGCACCCGCCCTGGGTCAGAGGGCGGGGTTTAGGTTGGGCGGGGTTTAGGTTGGGCGGGGTTTAGGTTGGGCGGGGTTTAGGTTGGGCGGGGTTTAGGTTGGGCGGGGTTTAGGTTGGGCGGGGTTTAGGTTGGGCGGGGTTTAGGTTGGGCGGGGTTTAGGTTGGGCGGGGTTTAGGTTGGGCGGGGTTTAGGTTGGGCGGGGTTTAGGTTGGGCGGGGTTTAGGTTGGGCGGGGTTTAGGTTGGGCGGGGGTTAGGTTGGGCGGGGTTTAGGTTGGGCGGGGTTTAGGTTGGGCGGGGTTTAGGTTGGGCGGGGTTTAGGTTGGGCGGGGTTTAGGTTGGGCGGGGTTTGGGATTGAGTTAGGTTGGATTGGGATTGGGTTAGGTTAGGTTAGGTTAGAGTTAGAGTTAGGTTAGGATTGGGATTTAGGATTGGGATTAGGATTGGGTTAGGTTAGGTTAGGTTAGGTTAGGTTAGGTTAGGTTGGGTTAATTTAGGATTAGAGTTAGGTTAGGTTAGGTTAGGTTAGGTTAGGTTAGGTTAGGTTAGGTTAGGTTAGGTTAGGTTAGGTTAGGTTAGGTTAGGTTAGGTTAGGTTAGGTTAGGTTAGGTTAGGTTAGGTTAGGTTAGGTTAGGTTAGGTTAGGTTAGGTTAAGTTAGGTTAGGTTAGGTTAGGTTAGGTTAAGTTAGGTTAGGTTAGGTTAGGTTAAGTTAGGTTAGGTTAGGTTAGGTTAGGTTAGGTTAGGTTAGGTTAGGTTAGGTTAGGTTAGGTTAGGTTAGGTTAGGTTAGGTTAGGTTAGGTTAGGTTAGGTTAGGTTAGGTTAGGTTAGGTTAGGTTAGGTTAGGTTGGGTTAGGTTAGGTTAGGTTAGGTTAGGTTAGGTTAGGTTGGGTTAGGTTAGGTTAGGTTAGGTTAGGTTAGGTTAGGTTAGGTTAGGTTAGGTTAGGTTAGGTTAGGTTAGGTTAGGTTAGGTTAGGTTAGGTTAGGTTAGGTTAGGTTAGGTTAGGTTAGGTTAGGATGGGGTAGGTTAGGTTAGGTTAGAGTTAGGTTAGGATTAGGTTAGGTTAGAGGTTGGGTTAGAGTTTTTTTTTTTTTTAACAGTGTCCCTCTGATGTGGTGGTCAGAGACATTTTTTTGCCTTTGTATTTTGGGTTTGTGCTTGTTTCTCTTTTCAAGTTTTTTGATGAGGTTATTCTTTTCCTCATTTAGTTTCTTTTTCTTTTTATAAACTTATAATTATTACAGTTTTCTTTTTTAAAATTATTTACATTCTTTTATACAGTGATTAAATTTTTTACAGATGTTTATCTTACTTATTTACATATTTCCTTAAATTAGTACATTTTTATTAAACTAAAGGCATATTTAAACTGTGAGGCGTCATCGATGGAACCGACTCAGGTCTTGTTTCCATCGATGACCCTCTGGATAACGCTGGTGCAGAAGGCCAAGAATGGTTCGCGCGTGAGTTTTTCAACCAAAAGTTGGTTCAGGGTTACCTCTTCTATCTTGGAATCTACCCTATTTTCGGCCTCGTACCTGTCTACGCCGAATATAGGGCAGTTCGTGAGTACGTGCAGGGGGGTCTGCTCGACGCCCGGCTCGCATTGACACGATGGGTTCTCTTTGCACTTAAACCTGTGCAGGTATTCCGAGAACCCACCGTGCCCGGACAGCATCTGCGTCAAGATGCCAGTCGGTCGGAGCTGTCGGACCACCCTGTACGCCTCAATGGCATCCGGGAGGAACACCTTGGTATGGCGCGCGGTGGACCCAGACTTGTACCTCTGGTTCCATTCGTCAAGCGACGCTTTCCGGAGCTCTCGCTTGACGAATGAAACCGGGCACCCCTGGTAGTCCGCCTTCCGCTTGAGGCGCAGTGCAGCCTCCTTGGCCAGCTGGTCTGCCCGCTCGTTCCCCTCAAGCCCTGCGTGTGCCTTCACCCAGAACAAGGAGACTTCCTTGCCCTGGGCGCGGCTGCGCCGGATGTTGTTGCGCGTTTCAACCGCCAGGGGGTGGGGGGAAGTATTGCCGACTACAGTTTCCAAGGCCGAGCGCGAGTCACTGGGGATTGCAAAGCTTGCCTCGACGCACCTGAGGACCTCCCTCGTGGCTCGGCATATGGCCAGTAGCTCAGCCTGGTAGACCGTGCAATGCGGTGGCAGCTTAAGCTTGATGGCTCTTGTCTCGGCCTCGCTGCTCCGAAGAGACAGC
>JACCPG010005369.1:0-26074 GCA_016069955.1 Drepana arcuata
TTAGGTTCCAACGTGACAGATGGCGAGTGCTTGAGTAAAAGCACAACTATACATACGCCTTTGAATCGCTTCTCAGACGTATGCAGGTTTTCCTCTCGATGTTCTCCTTCACCGTAAAGCTCGTGGTATTACTAATCATGTACTAATTCTGAAAAACTCATAGGTACAGTCGGGATTCGAACTTGCGATCTTTGTGTCGCAGGCAACTACTCGATCCATTCGGCCACCACTGATGTGTTACATACTCATATGTATTTACATACATATAAGGAACATTATAATTAGCCATATGGGCGTGAGGAGGGACCAATGTATGTAATATATGCTTTAATAACCTCTGTTTAAAGAGCGTGCAAGGAGTAGTATCTAGCCCCCCAGGCTCGGCCTCAATTGTTTAATCGGCGAAGTTCCCCGATACAAGTCCGACGACGCGGAAAGTTCAGCCACTTCAGATTATAGGGAATGCTCGTTTCTGTTAATGCGCCGAGCCGCCTTGCCTGAACACCGCCTATGTTTAATCGTATTGCTCACATTACAACCCCAGTAAGAGATTAGAGTCCCTAGTCATGATTTATGAAGAATGTTCATGCTTATACAAACGGTTTGTTTTTACGCGTTTTTTTAAAGGAATTAATTTAATAATAAAAGTTATCAATGAGATGTTTTTAAACTCGTTTTTATACAGAGTGTAATAATTACATCAGATAAGTGATAACATCTAAACAAAATTTTACAAGGTAGACCATATTAATAATAACTACTAACGCCATCTCGTGGTTAAGGAGGGACACTACAGTAATCTTGTTTTTTATATACTTGAATTTTGAATACAAGATTACAAAACTAGAAACATACATATTTTGAAAAGCGTATGGTTTTAAATACTTTTATTTTAATCTTTTTTGTAAATAAAAAAAAAATTAATATTTTGTACACGGCCCTAAATTATGTACACGAGTGTGAACTATAAGCTGGCCAATTATGTGCCAATAATAATCTTAAATCATTTAACGACAGATAATGCTCGACAAACATTAATTACAAAAACAGGAGACACGCATTTCAGACCTCCTTTTTGGCCTATCGATGCCTGGCGCACCACTTGGCTTCCGGTTTTATCTACACCACCCACTAGCACTTATGCACTCAATCCATATCCATAAACTCAGTACGAATATACTTCGGCAATCTAAACGCCATAAACCGCTATTTTCATTCGTTTTACGACCATAATTGTGTTTTACGATTCTTTGATGTTACACCAATCAATGCCAAAGTGCAATTAGTATGATAATCAATAATAGATGCATGGTATATGCAAATGCGACCGACCATGACCGTTAGGTAAGCAGATGCAAATAATAAGGAACTAGACCATATTTGCATTATTATGAAAAAAAAATCAAGGCGAATTTGGCATTTGATGCAATACGTCCAAGGTTGAATTTCATCACAATTATCATATTCAATACCTCAAAGCTTCAATAAAGTCATTCGATAAAAATCCGGCAGATGTCTTACAAAATATAAAGAATATTCGTATTCCGCGCGTGGCAAAGGCAATGATACTCTGAATATTCTTCCAAACGATTCGAGACACTCTTATGAGCGGTGGATCAACGATCAACATCGTAAACGTTAGCGTAAGATAGATAGAACAAAAGATATTGGAAAGTTGTGAATGCTGGAAATATAGTATACAATTGAAGCTTATCGGATATATCTCGGATATAATATAATAATAATAATAATAATAATAGATATTCAAGCCCACGATGGTACCCGTTGGCGTGTCTACACAAGGGCGTCTATGCAACACGGCACATTAAAATTCTATTTAAAATTATACAAACAGCTTTGTCAGGAGAGATGAAACCTTATTATCTGTTAATTAGGGTAGGGATTGTAAAGGATTGTACAGAGCGTGCTTGAAATCAAAATCAAAATCTTTTTATTTGACATAGGCCCAGGTGGGCACTTATAAAATTTCGAAAAAGAAGCACGGTTCGGGTTGGTCGCTTCCATGGAGAAGAACCGGCAAGAAACTCCATGTTACTCTTTTCAAATCATTAGGCATATACAATATTTTTTTCGTAACAGCAATAGTACCCAAGTATGGGGGAACAACGTAGGCCTGACAATAGGTCGTTGCTTACTATATAAAGCATGCAAGCATACTATACTTGCGACAGCGAGTCAGCACATTTCCGTCGCAGGCCGTCATGCCAGGCGCAAGACATTACTACTATTAACCCTGCAATGTAACACTAGCTTCACCAGTTATTGAAATTAATAATTAACTGGTTCGTTTCTGTATTTGTAGGTAACAAATGCGAGAATACAGGTTGAAAAACAACACTGTATATTAAATTTAATATAAAAATGCATATTTAATAAAGGCATTACAATCTGAGTAATTCCCAAAGCGGCAGGTTGGCTCGAATCGAGATGTGTAAAAGTGCCAATTGTGGCCCATTTCCGTAACGAATCCAATTTCACTTGATTGCTCCACCAAATTGATGAATCGTAAAACCAAAAACAATTTGGTAAAATATCAAATCAGAGGGAAACCGGCCGAGTATTTTAAGATGTTTGAGGACTAAAACATCACGACTTCATAGATAGTCATTGGTACGTATATTAGTTTCCTGGCTATGGGTTTCTTCGGCCAAATAATTAATTCTATATCTAGAGTGTTTGTTACACTTTCATATCTTAACAAATCAAATCATCAAATTCAAATACTAAATAATAAAATAAATATTTGTCGGGGGTATAGTGATAGATCTGTTGAGCCCGTAAAATACTATTCCCGTGAGATCATAACTATTATCGTTTAACTGCACGAAACAGCACTGTGCGAAACTAGTAATTAATGATAAAAGCATGTATTCATTTAATTCAATCATCTATAACGTGTATGATGACATCTTGGTCGAATATCGCAATAAAAGTTTAATTTTAATGAAAACGCTGCCCGTCTCGACTCGCTATCAAAATTGAATATCGAGCCAAAACGTTACGTTAATACAACATTTTTCATGTCCATTGAGAATATCAGAAGCCATATAAGAGCAGAGTCACACTGCGCCAAGCGACTTTGCAGTCACAGCTAAACACTTCGCTTTTCAATTATTGGTACCCGATAATTTTGCTAGTTCAATATAGAATATACATCTACACGCTGCCATAGAGAAGGTTTGGAAACAACCTCTTTGATGGAAATATATTTAGGTGCTAACCTAGTAGATGACTATTCCGTCGCCGTTTCACAAGTACACCTTAGAATTTCTTCTCAAACGTATGCCATTTCCTCTCGATTTTTTTCCTTTATTGTAAAGCTCGTAGTGTGAAAATTAGCCTAACCGGATATCGATAGCTCGTCATGGTCGTCTGAATGAAGTGATGTTTTTTAAATTCATGTTTAATGCAACCTTTTAAGTCTGAGAATTGAAACTGGTTCTTATATTTCTCGTTTTTGCATTCATTCGTAAACAATGGCCTGGAGGCCGGGAAGTGTCAAGCAAAGTAGACACTTGTTATTCCGCACAGCGAGAAAATGAGCTATCATGAAAAGCAGCTTTCTTTATTCTCCATAATTATAATACTGCAAAATGTATAGTCATTAATACTTTAAGTCAAATATATATGCATTAGGCGATCATTAAAGTAAAATTTACCGAAACCAAATCAGAAACCTAGATTAAATTAAATGAGTACATAATATTACTCGAAACTATCGAGCATGTATGAAGACACCGACGAACGTACATATGAATATTTTCTCTATCTTTAACATTATTTTGCGAAGATATCGGTGCTGCAGACAGTCAATGTTACAGGCGAGGCATTCGCAGCAACGGTAATTGCATTATATATTTTGCTTCAACAGCGATTGTATAGGACCGTGTCATGGTTCCCACGGCTCATTCTCATCTAATAGATGTATAAACATCATTTGCGGCCCAACGTTATTTACATTGACTGCGACCCCCGCGCAAAGAAATTTTGCCATTTGACATACCTGCAACAATGGAAAAAAGTCACATTATTATTGCGTAAAATTTTATTTTATACGTTTTTTTAGAATAAAATATACGAGTATATACATACATATGCTATGTGCCAAAGATCAAATTAATTTCAGCCGATCTGGCGTGATTGCGTAACAAACATCATCACCAATTTTCACATTTATAATATTAGTAGGATTTTGTTAGCTACAGTTTTTGCATTAGGAGTACAGTAGAGAGCATCACGCCTACTTGAGACACTGGGCGTAATGCTCTCGTAGTAGTTAATAAGATAACAGAAAACGCAAGTGAGAGTCAATAGAAATAGGTAACAAAATATTAACATATTCGGTAATTATTTGAAGAGTCTGTATTAATATTGGTATTCCATACTTGCAGTGAATAGGGGTTTCAGAATTTCGCAAGGAATGGCTGTGCTGGCAGAAGGAGACGTTCGTTCCTTACGTTGCTTATATAACTTGGTACTCCACCAAACATAAGGTCACCGAGACTCGTCAGATGGTAAGCGGTTTCCGCCGTATTGCAACGGCGAGATAGATTTGTTGGATCGCTTATTCGTAATAAAAAACGACATCACGATTTTAAGAAGTTGTTATTACCCTTCTGCCTACCTTAGCGAAAAATATACGAAAATTCAGCCTATCTCACTCAGCTCGTGTATAAATGATAAACTAGAAATGGTATAATGTTCGTACAAAGTGACCTAAAGCCATCGCCACTGTCGCTACACACGTGCGTCATAGAACTTAATCCCACCATTTTATCACCTCGTAAACCGTCCGCGAGAGGAACGTTCACCGTTAATTGCCGTATTTTCGTACTAAATACCTGTATTAAATTAATATTTATCGAGTTCCATATCGGTGGCTATCAAAATCCCTGTTATATGAATACTTCTCTGTGGATCTCATTAACCGGGTGGTATGAAAACGTACGAGTTGCACACTAAAACGAGTTTAACAATATGACATAATGTCCTGCGTAATGCAATTTGAACAGATTTTTAGCTTTGCAGCACCTGGAATTTAGGTATCAGGTACCTTTAACATTGTATTATATTAACTTCTTATAAATTATCTTTAATATATATAAATTACGCGTCACGTTGTTTGTCCGTTGTTTTATGAAGAATATAGAAGATAATATAATATAATATAATATAATAATATAAATATAATATAATAATATAAATATAGAAGAGCACCATTTCTCTTTAGACTTTTGTACATGCCACTTTAAGAGCTTCGTCCACATTCATCAGTCCCTTCATACACGATATGATTTATACTATACAGTCCTGTAAAACTATAACTACAGACACGGTCGTTTTTATCTTTCTTTCAGCAAACACGTGAGTGTTCGTTTCTTGACTAAAGTAACAGGAAAGTCAAGATTGTGGGTCCTGTAGTCTGCGCGAATAATCCAATAGTCTGTATTAATTGTAAAGGATTACTATATACATATATTCCGTTGATAAGATTAATTATGTTGATCTCGCTCCATTCGTCCATCATGAATTCATCATAAATCCTCCACTATACACTGTGTGACATATGTATTTAAGTGGTATTTATGTAAATATGTCAAAGTGTAGTAGGGCGGCGTCATAAGATTAACGATGTTTCCGCCCAAGGCGACACACGCCTTCCACCCAAGATTAAGCCGTATTAAACATATCACCGGGACGAGACGTGTCTTCATCTAAGGAACTATGAATTGTATCTTTTGATGATGAAACCTTAACCCCCTTTGTTTGATGTGAGTAAAAACAGATACATAAAAGTATTAGTTACTTCCATTACATAGGTATCGATCGGACGATAAATTAATGTCAAGAGTACTCGAAACCGGCGAGCATATATGAAGAGACTGATTAATATGGACGTAGCGAAAGAGGTATGTAAATATGTTAGTCGAAATAAAATTGGTGGTCTACACTCTGCCTCGTAATGGACTCGGCGTGATGATATGTATGTATATGTTAACTTCCTTTACCCTTCAGAAATACAATTAACTAGGTAATATTTTTCCATAAAAAAGCACAATAACCTAAGATAAATAAATGTCCATCTACAGTATATATCTTAAATATATAAAAATGTTATGTTGGTTTGTGTACGCTTCAAAAACTCAAAAAGTTCTGCACCGATCGAGCTGAAATTTTAGCATGATATATAATCCGCATCAAGGATTGTTTTTATTTATTTTTTGCATCAGTCGCATATCCACAGCGAAGCGTGCAGGGTACAGCTAGTTATATGTATAACTAATCCAGAATTGTAGTTGCCCGATGGGGCAGTGCCTCCACGTTACGGAAAACACCGCCTTTTGCCAATGATAATTCACCGGATAGTGTTTTTCTCGCTGTCGTATTAACGTATTGCGAGGCGGAATAACCCATAATTTCCTGTGTTTAGCAACAACTGTAATTACCATGCGACGGTAAAACCCAATTTGTCTTGTCGTAATTTGGTGTGAGAGAGAGAAGGTTTAGAATTGCATTGTAATACTATATCTCTAGCGAATAAAAGGTGTCGTCACAACTCACATACTCCACGAAGAAGGCATGAAAATAATTAACAATTATTTACTATGCACAAGAGCCGTGGTGGCCGAGTGGTTCGAGCAGTTGCCTGCGACGCAAAGGTCGCAAGTTCGAATCCCGACTGTATCATTGAGTTTTTCTGAACTTAAGTACAGTGATTAGTCACACCACGAGCTGAACGGTGAAGGAAAACATCGAGAGGAAACCTGCATACGTCTGAGAAGAAATTCAAAGGCGTATGTATAGTCGTGCTGGAGTAACGGCGATGGACTCGCCATTTGTCACGTTAGTACCTAAAACATATCTCTAGCGGAAAGTGGGTGAGTGAGTACTACCTATACACCTCTGCCTATCCCTTCGGGGACCCTTGTGGGAAGGCGTGAGGAAAATAATATTATTTTCCATTAGTTAAAAAGCCTGATCATACACATTTGAAGGATTGGTTATATTATTCCTGCGTTAAAATTTCTCTTTGATAATACAATTTGAACATGATTATTGCTACTGACGCTTTTTGTGAATTGAACTCTTAATTCGGAAATGTGCATTTAAATAAGTTAATTAAGTAAGGATTACATTGAGCTCACGTCCAGCCAATTTTAATTTTAAAATTAATAATATATTTCTCGGATAGACGTAATTATTATCCAACTTAAAATGAAGAAGGTTATCAATTGGACACGTTCTCGTATGTATGTTATGTTAGCAGAATTAATATTTGATACATATAATAATAATTGCTTCGGACAAACAAAATTAAGTATGTGTGTTTGCATCTCAAATATCAAGTTTGTGCTTGACTATGTGATGGCGCCGAAAATAATAAGTTTAGTCCCGATTTGTTTTGATTTCGTGTTTTGTTAGTTAATTCCGTGTACATATTAAAATACTACATAACTTTCACTCTTTTTTGATTCGTATCACTTCCAATCTAAGTGCGATCGACATAAATATACAGTGTTCAGAGTGCAGCTACCGACTATAAGAGAGTGAAATACGCTATCTAAGCTCTGTAGAAACTGCGGCATTCTATCCACTTTATAGGTCATTTCATTTATTCCATTCACTTATTCCCGTTGAAGGGATCCTCGTTACGACCGAATGGGTTTCGCAAATAAACCTAATTCTGTCTGAACAATACGATGTTTCTTTTCAATTTAACAAATTAAACAGCTCGCTAAGAAACAAAGTCGGGTAGGCCAGAGCTGTGCGGGCGCTCCACACTTTCAAACGTGATGCAAACAACGAAATGGTGAGCACACACGCAACCGGAACCTATGCGTTCACAAAATTTTATATAATTTTAATAATTAGCGAACGTTTAAGTAATCGGACGTGTGTCTATTTGCATATTTGTGCGAACATGTTTGTATTGATTTATGTTATAACCATTCGTCTTAATATGCAAACAGTCATATCATAAATCAAATTTTAACATTAAATATACTGAATTCATTGCTAATTATAGGTATTTCTAGTGTCAAAATCATATTTTCCTCTGAACAAAAGGTATTGCTTAGCAGCTTATTATTATTATTATATCTTTCGCCACGCTTTCACATGAGGGTTCGCAAAAGGGTAGGCAGAGGTGTAATGCCGTGTTTCACCGGAGATGTATCAAGGAGCCAACGTTTCAGATACTGATTGACGGTATCTGTCACGTTGTCAAGTGTCTCAGACCCGATTGTACTGACATATGAATCATAATTTCTCAAACATATGTATGCTGAACTCCTGACGATGTTTTCATGATGAACCACTCAATTTTATTGAGAGGAACATGGAATAAGTCAAACGGGGTTTGAACTTGCACCTTGATTTATACATTAGTCTCTTCATAGATGCTCGCCAGTTTCGAATACAACGTTCCTATCCTTGATCGAGTTTTCAACTCCTAAGAACAAATGGAACGAACAATCGTGATCTTTCTCTGCTTCATCTTCCAGACACTTTCGTATTGTTTATCTGTTTTTTCAACCGCCATTCGTTCTTTTGTCCAGACCAAAGTAAAATATATTTCTTCATCTTAACAATCACGCCCTCATTCACACCAGTTAGGTATGTGCTATGCGAATTTCTTCATTGCGGACTGAAGCAACTCTAAAATTAAATAATATTGTTCTCCAACACACAGTGTGAAAGTGTTTTTTTTTTATACAACAGGAGTGGCAAACAAGCATACGGCCCATCTGATGGGAAACGGTTACCGCAGCCTATTTACGCTCACGATACCGAAGTGTCACTTGCGTGTTGCCACTCTGTGTTCGGAGAGTTATAGTGTGTTGGCAGCATAATGGGTTTAATCCCTCTGCTTCCAACACAATGTAACAATCCTCCCCCCTCCCCAAGGAGCTCATTACTGGAAACCTTATTCACCACGTAGGAACACAACACAAAAAAAAAAATTATTTGGCTACGGACTTCGTTCGAACGGGAAACCCGTTATGCCCTACCTCTCTATTTAAGAAGAGGTAGATGAAGAACACATACCAACGAGCTGGACGAAATCGATCCAACACTCAAGGATGGGTACGTCAAGAGTACTCGCAATCGGTGAGCATGTATGAAGAAACTGATGAAAGCCAAGAGAACTGGCGCTCTACTTTATATCGACTCGGCGTGATGGTATGTATGTCCTGCAAAACTGCAAGTTCTTTAAACTTAATTTTATCGTATTTGAAGTAAGTAAGATTCCTTAAAAGACAGAAAGAAAAGTATTGTGGAAATCAAGATAAAGACGTTTCGTTTCCATAAAAGATACCAGTCGAATGGAAGTCAGTTGAATATCGACACGAACGATATTGCTGAATTAAGTCAGAGGTTAACGATAATCCTTGTGAAATGGAATGTGAAGGATAGACAGCAGTCGCATCGTGTCAAAATCCTAGTAATCAGCTAACTCGGATTCGATCGAAAACCGAATCGAGCGCCAAGGGAATAAAGATTGGAGGCTGGAGACAAATCTTGATTCAACAACTTAAACAAAAGATCACGTTTAAAGCTTATTAGATGTTTGATTTACAAACTCATAAGGTTATTTTTATATTTTCTTACATAACTTTTATTTATACCATATCATACTAGATTTACGAACCTCTTTCGCGTGATCCACGACATGAATAATCACCGAGTAACATATATATATATACTTTTAATTCGATCATTTTCATATACTTCACGGGGGAAAGCTAGTCTGTGACCAAACCAACGAAACATGCCTTTCTTCTGAGGGAAGATTTTAACAATTTTTTTGTACATCAACTTCTAACAAAGCAGGCAACCAACCGCGCATAGAAACGAAATCGGATAATGGTGCTAATTAAAAATAAAACGCTGGAAATTCCGTACACAAAAAAAATGCTAGAGGCACAATTTCACCAATTACATTACGTAAATGATGTCACGGCGCTTATCCAACAAACACGGTATTTTTTTATTCATCGCAGCGAGCTCATAACGAGATTATAATACATTCCGACAAACGATGCAGTAAAACTTGAAAGTGTCATTTCGTAATTTGTATGCAGGGAATCAGACGACGGCGTCATAAAGACAGAACTCCCGCTGCATTGTAAATGTTACTTTGGCACATAGAAATTATTTTATTGTACAAGTTGAGGAAAGGAGAAATCAAAGATACGAGTGATGAGGGGTTCTTAGATTACTTAATGAAGCATCATTGAGTAGTCTGATAAATTTATAAGTCATACCGGTAGAGTGACTTAAGCAGCGACTTGATTGCAAGTTCAATCCCCGGTGGTATGAACTAATGTGTTTCTTCTGAATTTATTTGTTAGTTGTCATAACATGAACTTTACGATGAAGGAAAACGTAAGGAAACCTCGAAAGGTATGTAAGTACTTTCGAGGCAACGGCGACAGATTTTCCACATTTTGTATTTAAACATATATTAAAACCGAGGGAAAGTCATGCAACAGGAAAACAAATTATAAAATGTAAACTTCGGTGAACGTAAGAAACTCTAGAAATGTGAAATACAAACCTGTCAGTCTCAAACTAATTACAACATTTTACGAACAAACCCATACAATTGTAAATGCGAAAGTAGCTGGGTGTCTGTGGGTCTATCGGTCTGCTACGTTTTCACGTATAAACCGCAATTTTGAGGAATTTTGGTATAGAGATAAATTTGCCCTGTAGAAGGACATAGGCTCCTTTCAACTATAGCGAATAAAAAAAACATGAATAGGATGAAATGTTTTATGCAGAACCTAGAATTTCATACAGTAGGTAGGTACATATAAAATAACATATATTGAGTAAAAATCGTCTACAAAGTAGGTATACCAACATTTTTCGCAGTCGAAGTCGCGGGTAATAGCTATTTACTTGTAAGTGAGTAATAGATGTCGCATCTAGATAAGAACAAAACACAATTCTTACAGTGAGAGCAAAAAGTAGTGGATGGTAAAAACTTTTTAAAATATTACCTCGGGTACAGTGGAACTTTTGAATTAACGAAACTGCTGCCAAAAGTGTTGGAGCAAGAGCTGACGCGAACAAAATTGTTTTGAGCAAAGTGTTCATCTAGTTTGCGCTTAAAGGGAATTCGTAAATTGTGAAAATGTATTAAGACCATTCAATACAAACTAATATTATAAAAGTACCTATACGATATGCGATAAACGGATTTTATAAACTCTGGTATGGGGATTAAATTTTGGTTATTCATTGATGAAAAACGAAATCAAAGTTTATACAGTAAAAATCGAACCGCTGAAGCTATTTGAATCACAGAGAATAACAAATAGTTACATTTATTGTGGTACTCGTTGGCACGTATGAGACCTCTGACGGTGCTCCGCGGTTTTACCTACGTAATTTTTTTTCTATTTAAAACATAGCCTGTTTTAATCGCTAATAACCTCTGTGCCAAATTTCATCCAATTACATTCTGGCGTGAGTGACTCCTCACCAACTTTCGCATTTATAATATTAGTAGTAGATACTCGTTAATCACAAGTAATGACGATCGTAAAATATTGCTAATGGTTACCATGACGCATGTAAAGCATCAGCAAACCGCAATAAAAAAAAATAACCAGCCAGTACCTTTTAACTTAGTGAGGTGGTTATGTAAGAAGAAGTTAACGACGTTCACGTGAGTTTCCTGACAACGGAAAAACAGTATACCGGCGTGACAGCCAGCACGTCCGTACGTGCCAGGCGTCAGCAACAAGCCCGTTGTCCAGCGACGTCGCAAACTGCCTAACTGACTGGCTTTAATGAAGTTCCGAGTCTGCACTTCCCTCCACACTTTTAGACACGACTTAAACACGGTCAAAGTTCTGCGCGGTGACAATTCTTTTTGTATACTTGAGATTCTCGTGCAGTTATACTGAATAAACTTATCCTTACCATATTATTTATATAATATACAGCTGATTGAACAACGTTATCAGTATCGTGAGCGTAAATAGGCTGCGGTAACCGTTTCCCATCAGATGGGCCGTATGCTTGTTTGCCACTCTTGTTGTACATAAAAAAAAGTTATATTAAAATAACTGTCCTCCGCTGTTTTAATCGCGTAAAATCAGTTTAACATTGGTTGTATTTTTTTTGTAAAATAAAAAATTTAAGGATAGTATGTACCTATTACTTAAATATCTCTTAGATCGTCTCTTAACCGTGGTATTGTCGAAACAAATGCAGTGTGGCAACGCGTAATAAATGCGTAAATAGGCTGCGGTAGCCGTTTTCCATCGGGTGGGCCGTATGCTTGTTTGCCACTCTCGTTGTATAAAAAAAACAGGCTATAATACCTATAAAGTTCATCAAATCTGCACAAAAATATTGTAAAAAAAAGATCTAGCGAAGGGAGGCTTTTATTATACCCCCTTCGAGAACCCTAGTGGAAAAGCACGAATATATATCAATAACAAATACTATAACGTACGTGTAGTAAGTAAGTGCAGACGCAGGTAAAGATATCCGTATTACTTCCGCTATAAAAGCTCAGATCCTGCGAAACTGGTACAACCGAACCATTATTACTTAACGATTTACAGTCGTTAACCAACAAACAAAAGGTACCTTTCATTTCGTTCGGAGGGAGAAGGATGTCCGTTCTCCCCGCCCTCGTTCGATAAGAAATAAAGATTTGTGGTCTTCTGTAATTTATGATTTAAGTGTCCATATTCAGGCACCTTTGAGAAAGCTATGTTGGTATAGAGAACCAACTTCAGAAAGATAATACTACATTAGATCTTGAAATCAAAGCTTTGACTAAATGCCCGAAGAAATTTGCTTCATTAATGTAATACTACTTATTGAACCATACTAATATTATATGTTAACTTTTGTGACGATATTTGTACATTAATCAGGCACGCGCTACAACAGCTGAACAAAAAAATTACGCGGGTGTAACCGCGGGGCATATCTATAATATTGTATATTCATCTTATACAGGGAATCCTTAATATTGACCATATATAAGTGCTAAGCATTTCAACAACATTCTGTTCAGAAGGTAAACCTGATTTAAGATACCGGACAAAAAAGCCTTGACTAGCATTAGACCGACAGGAAAATATTACTTAATTCCTTTTCATATTAATCTCGCGTAAATCTCATTACTTTTGGTATGAAATCACCTTTTTACTACGCTATGTCATCATCTCGGACCTCTGAAGACACATTTGTTTGTATTGTTAGTCTAAGCCAAATCGCTCTGAACGGATCACGCATAACTACGCGAAAGCATTTACTTAAAGCAAACATTCAAGTCTCTGACTTTAAGATGCATTTTTGTAATGGTCTCATAAATATGTAAGATGCGGTGGCCTCGCCACGCGGCAGACAGCGGTCGGTCGCTACTGTTTTTCTCATACAATTTACAACCGTTAAACTGGCAAACAAAATGCTGGGAGCTTATTTACACGGCGCCGGCAAAGGAAGTCCAACAAGCGGATGGTCCGCCAGAGGAAATAAACATAAATCACCAAATTTGCGACAAACATCTAAAATATGATTTAAAAGAAAAACATGTTTGCTAACAACTTCGCCGCGCCGCAAAAGGTTCTTTGCTAATAGCCAATTTGGTAAATTAGACTTTGTTTACGAAACCAACATTGGAACTTTTAATTCTTGAGACAACACCAACATGCCGATGTTTGAATTACAAATTGTAACTTGTAATACTCGTGTTCTGCCAATAAGTAAATTACTCATCAAAACACAAAAACCGAGGGTGGAGTTGGCATCTAAGATTCCACGCCATGTTGACCCACCAACTTAGGAGTTGTGTAATCCGACAATTTGCCGTTCCTAACTCGCAAACACAACAAAACAAAGTGAACGTATTCCCGGACTGAAAGGAAGTTCACTCGAAAAGGCAACTAGCTGCGCACCAACCTTATATTATTTAATTTATGGTACGTTCATATGCTGCGCTCCAGTTTCAGCGGTCATATTCACCGCCATTTTCATGATATTTTGTTCAAAATAGAAACAACCCCAGGGCATCATCACACCGTAAAGCAGTTAGTATATCAAATGCAACCTGACGTTATATGTAGGTAGCATAGTTCAGTTTCCAAAACGAGGTCGAGCTGACTGAGATGAGAACCAATTGCTGTTATAGACCAATAACTCTGACGTTTGGTATTTGGCTGGTAGCGCTCAGGACGGGTGGGAACGTCCCTGATAAGTGTTTATGTGCCAATTAGTGGCAAGCGAAATGAGGCCTATAGAGCTCTACGTAAACCTGATAATGGCGAAGATACAATCTCACGTCGGGGAGCATAACCGTTCACAACTCGATACACCCGAGCGACATCGAAATATAAATCATAGTGCCGTAGTTAGTTAATAGCAAGGCCTGGTTCTATTTACTTATCGGTAATTAATTACTATCAATTTCGTACTGTTTTCAATGGAGGGTAATGGTTAACCCGACAGAGGTCGGTATTGTGAGATTATCAGTAAATGATTGCAGTATCGATTTAATGTGCTATACGCAGTGTGGCGCGTGATAATGCTCGTGTTGATTTGACGTGTAATCGCCTACTTGCAAAACGCGTCTCACTTTCCAAGTGACAAAAGAAATGAAAGTACAGTTGTGCTGACCAAATTTGCGTCGCTGTAAATGAAAGTAAACTATTATTTTAATAGTTGTTGTGCGAATAATATTGCTATAACATTACATCCAAGCCATGTTTAAAACGTAACCACCGCGTAATTACACTTTTAGGTAAATATTAAAAAAAGCATTTCGCTGTTTTGGGGGTAATTTAAATATAAGACCACGAATAGAGAGTCTTACTTTCAACTTATGTTTACGGCCTATGTTGTAAATTAGACGGAGGATTTGTTTATGACTTACCTAATATAGTTTTAAGATTTAATAAGCAAACAAGAGATTCGTAATATGACTTGTAAATGAGGGTGTGATTGTAAAAATAAAGAAAGGCGTGTCGTGTTGGTTTAGACATATTTGAAATCTGAGGGACAAAAGGTAAAGAAAATGGATATTAACGAGCATGTGTCTTTAAGAAGAAATTTAACAGGACGTCTGACCAATATTCAAGGACGGGCACGCTAAAGTACTCAAAATCAGCTAGCATTAATAATAGGTCGTTGAATACGGATAAAGCGAAAGAAGTCTGCAGAAGACCGGCATACTAGTCCCTCTCCCTGTCTATTCCATAAGGGTGACGATAGTAAACATGACGACAGTAGTATGTATGTAGGTATGATATGATATACTCGTAATAACAAACATATATATATGTTTAAGTAAGCATTGACCTCAAAGCAAAGTATTTAAACAAAATATAATATAATAATATATCCTCACGGCTTCCCACAAGGGTCCCCGAAGGGGTAGGCAGAGGTGTATAGGTAATACCCACACACCCACGTTCCGCCAGAGGTATATTAGGTGCCAACGTGACAGATGGCGAGTCCATCGCCTCTACTCAAGCTCGAATATACATACGCCTTTAAATTTCTTCTCAGACGTATGCAGGTTTCCTCTCGATGTTTTTCTTCACCGTAAAGCTCGTGGTGTGACTAATCACTGTACTTAAGTTCAGAAAAACTCATTGGCACAGTCGGGGTTCGAACTTGCGACCTTTGCGCCGCAGGCAACTGCTCGAACCACTCAGCCAAAGTAAGATCCAAATAAAATTTTGCTATTGACGAACGTAATGATAATGTAATTGGATATCCAAGTGAAATCGCAAATGTCGCCGGAGTAGATGGCGTGGCGTCCTCGAGCTAGCGATTGCAACTTGTTAACTAAGTAAGTTGCTTAGGTTACTTGTGATCAGTTCAGTGTTACAGTCGACTCGCCGGATCCAGTTACAACCTAGTTACGTTCTTGTTAAACGTCCGTAACGTTACGTTGCAATCATGTGTTTGTAGCAATACTTAAATAGTGGCCATTACTTATTGAAAAATCTAAATGTGTCTATCACAAGTCAAATATTATATGTAATGCTGTGGTTATTAAGACTCTTATTGCAGTCTCACGACAATTTAATGCTGATGATGTTGCTAAAGACCTTAAGAAGATTACCCGAGCTGCGGTCGCAAACACTCTAACGAGTATACATTTAATTTATTCAAACTGCGAGAGGTAAACCACGAAAATAGTCTGTGGTATTAACCACTTATATTATTATGGCAAGTGAGACGTATAGCAGAGTTTCGAGGCAAATTGCAGTTATACCAACAATACGAAAATTGAGGAGGATTTTATATCGAATCTGGTGTGAAGACGTTCGCACAGGAACTGGTGTGAATGAGGGTGTGGTTGTAAATGTGAAGAGAGGTATCATTGGTATAGAAAGGATTAGCGACTAGCAAACGATGGTGCCTGAGCAGATAAACATTGCAAATGCGTCTGAAACAAGAGGAAGACCATGAATTAACCGTCTTAAATAAATTGATCGGAAAATCAAGGATGAGAACGTTGAGAGTAGTCTAAACACGCAGAGTAGGAAGAGTGTGGGAAGAATGACAATTGTGGATCAAATGACAGAGATCTAATACTTTCGTCGTGATGTGGACCCGAAAAAATTTATGAATCTGTTCTCGCGGCGGCTTTCTTTGCGGCCAAGGATCAAGTTGGATATTTATTAATGAAACATAACCACCTTGAAACCTGGCCGCAATTTTGAACAACAGTTTAGTACCGAATCGTACAAAGTAAATTGATATAAAAACAAAGTACGAAACGCCTAATGTTGACGACAAACGGTAAGTATCGAATCGCGTGACTCCAACCAGAATCCATAAAGGACTGCCTACTTCAAATAAGAGTAGAAGCTTAACATTTTTACAATCAAAACATTGTAACGCTTTCAAACATTCAAAGGAAATTTGCAACAATGGGAGCAGGAACAATTTTCATTGGGTATAATAGTCAAGTATTTTAGTACTGCATTTAACAATCCTTTGTGAGGAACTAGTTATTTACAAATAACTTCTGAAAAGTTTATTTCTCTCGTGAAGTCCCCTTTCATTTTGTTCAGCGAGCATAGATGCTCCAGACTCGCTCCACACGAATAACTGACGTGTAATACAACAAAGGCTTTTATTAGAACATGATCACGCATTTAATATTTTATCTGTAATTCAAATATTATATTAAACGATCTAATATTGAATAGAAGCTGCGGTCAACCAAATAAGGAGACAGGCAGGCAAAAACAGGCAATTATTGCCCTTTCATTGCCAGCACTGGCATGGTAGATTAAGAATTATTAGGTTACTTTTATGTTAATTTTACGATAGGCTTTTGTCTTGTCATTTTAGTTATGTTAATTTATATTGCACTATATAGAATGCTCTCTGATTATATCCACGAGAGCTTCTGCCGACAAACTGTCATACAGTTTGGTAGAACATAAAATATTTGTAAGCATGTAATTTGGGGAATTCAATAAATAAAAAAAACCTGGACTTTCAGGCCTCTATCGTTTCATTCAAATTCATTACTGTTGATACACACAAGCCGGTTTCGAGTACCTACTCTCAGCATTCGCATCCTTAATAACAAAGACACGAGGTAAGACGGTCAAAAAATTAATTTCATGTTAGGTATAGTAATTAATTATGTTGTGATGTTAGACGGAAGACATTCCACAAGCGGCGGTCTTCGTGACGTGCATCTAAATCGCAACTAAAATATTTTCGGAGGGAGTTAACTCAGTTCCGTGAGATAATTGTATTATTCAAGTCTCCATGTAGACAGAACAAAGGTGAACAGATGCGCTTGTTCCAATTTGACCGATCAATGATTTTATAGTTTTGCAAACAATGACGTCCTATTATCCTGTAGTCTGGTTTACTTAGAATCCACAAGCATTTATTTATATAAGCTTCTACATTGTCCGCGGTTAATATCTAAGCAAAAACGCTCAGAGCTCAGACTGTGCAGTGTTTTTTCTATCGTGGGAATTCACGCAGAGCCCCAAAATTGTTTGCTTGTCATCGACACGCCAAACATCGCCATACGCCGTCACATTTTGACGCGCCAACACTTTGAGCGAGCAACGCGCGAACCAAAAAGCTTCAACGATTATTATATTTAAACAAGTATATATAGACGAAACAAAGGATTTTGTTAAAGCTGAGGCCATAGGATATATCCTTAACGCAGACGATACTTAATTACACACTTGGAGCTAGTTACAGTAACGCAACAGCAAAAATGGCGGACACACAAATAACTTTTATAGGCCAATTTGCAACGAAGTTGTGTCATCAAGAAAACCTCATAAATCGGTGGTTGGAGCGTAAACGGGCGGCGATTATAGTCGTCCAGTGGACGCCTTCGGAGACAATAAAACCAAAATATTACCAAAATATGGCAGTTGACTGTTTATCGCCATTACGTTGTAATTTTTACTTTAACGGTAAATGTATCATCCTGCGAACAAAAGAAGAGGTTCTGCCAACGAGATATTACTCAATGTCAGGTCTTCATCTAACGTACATTTCATCTTTTTAGTTTATATAAACTGCGACTTTTAACAAGCCACCGCATTATAATGTATCTACTTAAAACGCGAACAACAACAAACAGACAATAAAATTAAAATAGTTTGTTTTTTGCGAGAATTATTTCTTCTCAATCGTATGCAAGTTTCCTGCCGATGTTTTTATTCACCGTAAATCTTATGGTGTGACTAATCACTATAGGTGAGTACTTAAAATGACAAAAACTCATTGGTACAGTCGGGATTTAGACTTTCAATCTTTGTATGGCAGGCAACTACCCGAATCACTCGGCCATCACGGCTTCTTATATTCGCGAGATTTAAATATATTATGTATATTTTAAAAGCCACGATACAGCAATAGATTGACCGGCTAGTTTTCCGTAATGACTATCTAAGTCACTAGTGAGAAATTTGAAAGTCGAGTAACATTGTAGTCTACTTTATTAATAATAACGAATGCGGCACTGACACCTTCACAATCCAGAATAATTTTGGCCCCACATAGCGTCCATTACACGGACAATGATCGTGCAATTAGCAAATAAGCAATCCATCATAACAGTGTAGCTCAAAACGTTGTAAATACAAATAAAACACATTTACCTACTTGGCATTTGTTCAAATCGTCTGTAACCTTCATATTTAGTAACTAACTTTAGTTCTACTTGCCACGAGCGCTTGTAATTAAACGATAAACTTTAGTTAGATGGAGTTCCCAGAAGGTATACCCAATAACACAACTGTACTGTAGCAACAAGACAAATACGTATTATCAAGGACCCTCCCTTGCTTTAGTTAATGCTAAGTTAGTAAAGAAGATAATCATTTACACATCGATGCTAATAACAAAAGTTACGTTAAGTGTATGTTAGCTTTATGACGAATGTCAAGTTTTACACATATAAATTTTATCTATCCATATAAACAAAAATCACTGCTTGTATGTTTGTTCACTATGCGTTCCGAAATCATTGATCAGATTGTGATTAAAATTTGGTATGGTGTTATGGAGAAGTTAGATGGTGCCTGGCTCAAAAAAAAAGTTTTCGATTGCAAAGAAAATTGCGTTGCGTTGTGACGCATGCCGGTAGTTATTCTATATTATATAGTAAAAATGCGCTCGATATAATACACTTGCAGTATGTTGATCTTACATTCAGCTAGTAGCACCAGAAATGACCCATGCTGCCAGCACAGCCATTTGTTATCCTAGAAACATTACTCACAGTTGATACAGAACATAGCAGCAGTTGCATTTAGAGAGGTAGGGCATAACGGATTCTCCGTTCGAATTTGGAGCTGCCCGACTGGGGCAGGACCTCCACCTTATAGAAGTCCGTAGCCAAATAACACAATTTTTTTGTGTTGTGTTCCAACGAGGTGAATAAGGTTTCCAGTAAAGAGCTCTTTGGGGAGGGGGGAGGATTGTTATATTGTGTTGGCAACCGAGGGATTAGACCTATTATGTTGCCAACACAGTATAACTCTCTGAACACAGACTGGCAACGCGCAAGTGATACTTAGGTATCGTGAGCGTAAATAGGCTACGGTTTCCCATCAAGTGGGCCGTATGCTTGTTTGCCAATATTGTATAAAAACAAAAAAAAACCGCGATCTTAAGTAATGCTAATTGTGCTCAACCTCTCTTTAGCTGTATTACACCACCAGGGTCACATTTAGAGTCACATCACGTAGGGTCAGGGAAATATCGACAGATAAGGCAACGCAATGAATCATTATCTTATAAAAACTGTAACTGGAGTAACGGCGATGGACTCGCCATCTGTCACGTTGGCACCTAATATACATCTGGCGGAAAGTGGCTGTGTGGGTATTACCTATACACCTCTACCTACCCCTTCGGGAACCCTTGTGGGAAGGTGTGAGGATATATATATATATATAAAATGTAAACTAACTGCTATAATAAGCTAATTCATTATTATACCATCAAATATCTTGCCGTTTTTATTCCGCTACATCCATTGTGCACTTTTCTGCAGCAAATTTGTCAACATCATAATTTTCAAAGAAACGTGCAAGATAATGAAATGTAAAGCGACCCGTTCTCTTTGAGACTCTATTTAGCAAGATTAAATCCAGAAGTTCTGAGGAGACTGTCGTGGCTTTACATAATATTGCAGCATCCATATTTGCTCCAAATATTCGTTAATTTCCAGCGTAAATTGAAAACAGAACCATTGATCTCGCTTATCTAGGTTTATTGATTTCACAATTGAGACCAACGGTTAGATTGTACCTACTCAGCTCTACATTTATGTAGACCTTCATTAAAACCTTCTAAAAATCTCCTTGGACTAGTCAAAGGGCAGACTGGAGCCGTGAGACGTTTGCCTGTGACAATTGCAGTCATAATACAAGAAAGTTCCAGCAATAGATGTACATCTAAGTATGAATGAAATGAAAAGCCCTTTCGCACTCTTGAATAATGATAGCAAATGATGTAATTGTGCGTTTTTGGTATACATTTGTGTTGAGTCATGTGAATTTAATCTTAATGCAACCTTTATTGTAGGATAACGTTACCATGGCTCAGATTTAAGGTTCCATAATATATAATAGCTATTATTATGTAGATGAAGCTTGTGAAGTGTCAAGTCAAGAAAGCGATTTCTTAGAACCGCTTCAAATTAATTAGTAAAATCCCGAAACCGTTTTGAGGTAGAGCAAAATCCCATCAATTGCCTTACCTTAACCTGAGTAAAAGCAGTGTGTCAAAATTTGTTTCTTAAAATATTGAGTAGTTACTTACTAAAATACGGAAATAGAAGTTAATTATTACTTTCATTTGTATCACTATTTCTGTGATAAGCGTCCTAAAACCGTGAAAAGAAAATCGAAAAAAAACTAATGAAAATCAAGATCAAGATGTGGAATATTTTCGATAACTCACGCATTATACCTAGTGTTTGCATTTGTAGTTCATGTTTAAGGAATATTTTTTTTTGTTTTTTGGACACTAAAATTGTGAAATTGTTAATGAATGCCATCCCTATTGTTTTTTTTAAGGTAACTTAAATAGCTTAACATTGGTAATAAGGCATGCTTTGTATACATCCTGCGTACGTTATTCTCATTGTTGTAGATACCCTGTGGATAGCACCGTCGCCTTTAGGATTTGCCGCCATCTGCTCCTACCACTACGCGTATATCAGGTGTCAAAAAATCATTCGGCCCGCCTCATGTGGTAATCGACTTGCTGCAAAGTCACTCAGGCCAAGCACAGTCACAGTTTAAAAAAATACATTCATAAACCTTGATTACGTTTAACATTCAATATTAAAACGTAAATAATTGCGGCTGACTCCGACAAGGTCAACCGTTCACTGGCCACTGATAATAACTTAGGATTTTCCATATCCGCCTTTTAAATTAATTCTGTAATTAATATTGTGTTAGATTTATAAATCCATGGTTACACTACTAAACTAGACACGAAGAGTTATTCGTTATTGGCTGCATAGCTTATACATACATTAAAAATTACCCAAGTCCTTCCTCGAAACATAGTCTCGGGTAACATTAACCAAGTTATACTTGTGGGTGGTATTCAAATATAACAGAAATAAAGACTAAAGGCACTATATGCATAAATACCTAATTATTTTTAACTAATAAGCGATAATTTTAAACTCATTTCAAAAGTGAATCAAGACCAATCAAAACTATCCTTCCAAAACTAGAAATAAGCTACATAATTCATAAAAATAATAATAAGTAATGTTAACTGATTAATTACATTAGTTCAATGTTAACAGGACTTCAATCGCGGAACTATAATAATAGCGTCGTGACTAAATAGTAGATTGCTTTAAAATATAGCAGACACATTTCGGAGTATTTAACCTTGCACCTTGCTCGATAAAGGCGAAAGCCTAAACCCACTCTAGAAGGAGAACACTTTATTATGGTACATGCATTAAGCATGATGGAATAGTATTCAGTATTCACGACTAGAATCGCCAATCACCATCGTCACCATGACGCCGGCTAGTCGTTTATCGGCGAAGTTGTGCTATAAAAGTGCAGTCGCCCGGAAAGTTCGAGGTTCTTTACGTCAACCGGCCCACATAACGCATTTTCGTGACGATTCGTTACGCCCTGGCGAACCTAAAGCTGACCTCTTGCGAATTCAGGCAGATACGAAACTTGTCTCAAGTGAGTTTACGTTGTCATTAAAACATAAAGCGTCAGTACAGCGCACATTAAGTACCTACAGTAAGTTGTCAAGTAAGCTTCTCCACAAGTCATAGCTGTAGTTTATATATCCACGGGAACGTTTTTTTTTTTATTTTGATACAACAAGAGTGGCAAACAAGCATGCGGCCCACTTTATAGAAAACGGTTACCGCAGCCTATTTACGCTTACAATACCGAAGTATGACTTGCGCGTTGCCACTGTGTTCGGAGAGTTATACTGTGTTGGCAGAATAATTGGAGTAATGCCTCTGCTGCTAACATAATATAACAATCCTCCCCCCTCCTCAAGGAGCTCATTACTGGAAACCTTATTCACTGTGTATGAACACAACACAAAAAATTGTGTTATTTGGCTACAAACTTCTATAAGGTGGAGGTCCTGCCCCAGTCGGGCAGCTCCAAATTCGAACGGAAAACCCTTTATGGCCTACCTCTCTTAAACGTGACCATAACTTAAAGATATATTTATAAAACAAAACACATAAGTACTGGATTCGTTACCGGGTTAGCCCAATTGGTTATATAGGTACCGTTACTTACAGTATGGCCGATCTAATGTGTCATATTTCAATTGCCAGTATCTTTTTTGTTGTTAATATCTTTATAGACATTTTATCATATATCTGTTACCATATTAATTCAGAGGTCATATCCCTCAATTCACAGCATATCGTCACGGTAATTTACTCAATCACTGCTCTGCACTCAATTAATCTGTCCACAATTATAAATTGAATGCCATTCCACATAGAATTAAAAACCTTACGCCATTACTATATAATAATAATAATATATCCTCACGCCTTCCCACAAGGGTCCCCGAAGGGGTACGCCATTACTAATAGATCAGATATAACACCGCGTGTCGCTCGAGCGTTGATGATTTGTTCCGCTGCGTTGCGCTGATGTAACAAACGAAAGAGCCGGTAATGAGACAGTAACTGTACAAATTACTGTTTACTCTAATGTTTATTTCTAGTCTTAAGAGTCCTAACATAAACGCCTTATTTCGAGTCACTAAGTCTTCTTTGTTTCATCTAATAGAGCCCACAGTAACGAGATCATTGGCTCTTGAATCCGCTTTTACGGCACAGCGCGATCCAGGGCGAACATAAAGCAACATTGTCGCTTCAAAGTTAATATACCTGCGGACAACAGAGGCACGAGACACAAACAAAATAATTTGTAACGATCCCACTTCAGTTACAAGAAAATATTTAACCAAAAAAAATTAAAATACAAGTGTGAGTACGAACGTATGCTACCCGTACAGTAGAATTTAGCTAAACTGATTATTAAGAAGAGACTGATAAATGCGGATGAAGCGAAAGAGTAAGTCTAGAGATAACTGACGCTCTACTATTTTTACTACCCCGTGAGGAACTGTGCGTGATGATATATTTACGTATGTGATAAAATGAATGAAGCAGTTAACTTTAAAGATACCTTGTAACCCCAATAAAACACTGATTTCGAAGAATCGTAGCTTGTACCGCATAACCGCGGGATGCAGCTAAGATTCGAATTAGCCGAAGTAGCTATTCTGATATTAAGATTCTACATCTGTAGCTAAACTAAACACGTAATGATTCTAGACCATTCTTAAAAAGAGAAACGGTTTGATTAATGAAATCCGCCCCACAAACATGACCTTTGACACCACTATCTGCCACTACTGCCAGAATGATAAAGTGGCGAAATAATCTGCTAAACATAGTCTATAATTTTTGCTATACAAACAATATAAATAATATGTTGAATTCCTTCATGAATACTATTGACTGGATTGGCAAAATCATAAGCACAATCAGATTTAATTCTTAGACAGTTTGCTTGTATTTAAAACTAGACTGAAGAGCTATATTATTTATATTATTATTATTAGACTGAAGAGCTGTTATCTAGGTATTCTATGGGTATAGGACACTGCAATACATCCAATGAGTATAAATCCTTATCAATATTTTATCTTGACTACTACATGGGGACATAATAAAGGCATAATAATTAAATTAAGGAGCCGCGGTGGCCGAGTGCGTCAACGCAGATGTTGAACCCAGTTCGCACCCCGACTGTGCCAATGAGTTTATCTCGACGTAAGTGAATTGATCACAACACAAGCTTTATGGTCAAGGAAAACATACAGGAAACCTGCTTATCTTTGAAAAGTAGTTCAAACACTAATGTCTAGTCGTGCTTAAGAAACTGCGACAAACTCGCCATCTGCAATGACACCTAAATATATCCTCGGCGAAAATGGGGTGTTATTTCACCTTCGCCTACCGCTCCTGACCCTAGGAATGCGCGGTAATATATTATATACCAGCTCGCAGTTTTACCACCGTAACATTAGTTTTAATTTAAAGATTTTATATCTGGAATAAATCATATTGTAGGTGTTAGTCCCGGACATAATATATTCCAAATTTGAACTTATTCCATCGAGTAATTTTTGCGTATAGCACTTCTAAACTTCTCATCAGAAAAATCGAAACACCTTGCAAGTTTATGTTTTGTAAGGGTTATCAGAACAATGAGTATATTTAAAAAAAAAAATGTTTATACCACTTGGGTGGCAAACAAGCATGCGGTCCGCCTGATGGTAAGCGGTTACGGTGCCAGGGGTATCACTCGCGCGTTGCCGACCCTGCATATTTAGGAATTTATGTCAAATACCGCTTGATAGTGACCAAAACCTCATATTATGTACCTCATTTATAGTACCAGCCTATATACCACCAGAAATATATTATGTCATTAGTAGGATAAAATTTAAAAAAAGTAAGAAAAATACCAATACATTTTGGAACATGGGAGCCATAGCCCTGGACCAAGTAGTGAAAAGTGGCGACATCTGCCATCAGGCGAGCCACATGTTCAATTTCCTCAAAAGTGATATATCTAAAAAGAACAATTCAAATAAGAAACCAATTTAAGAGCAATAATCTTCTAACATAGAACAACAACACAACTTATAATAATAATAATAATATATCCTTTATTGTACAAACACACACATTTAAAGACAAAAAGTAATGACAAATAATGCACGTAGTAGGCACCATAGGCGGCCTTACCGCAAAAGTGATTTCTTCCAGGCAACCAGTGTAGAGAGAGATAAGAAACAGAGAAAGAAAAGGTAGGTGTGACAGTTGAGAGGATGAGATTGAAATTCAGAAACGTGGTCATATTTACGTAATCCAAATACGAACCATTTGCAGAAATTTTGAAGGCTTATATAATAATAATATTCCTCATTACACATGATTACATACAGTTAATTATAATCATGAAGTAAC